>JAEIIH010034835.1:0-30682 GCA_018904745.1 Drosophila orosa | reverse complement strand
GATCGTGGAATTGAGCATTTGCACCCGAGGCCCGCGCTTCGAAACGGGGAACCAGTGCGAGAGCGAGCGCGGGAGNGCAAGAGGGGCGAGAGCGAAAGCTCAGCAAGCTCAGTGGCCAACGGCGGTACGATGGGCATGGGCCGCTGACATAAACAGATAGGATTTATGATGTATAGGCGGCTTAGGAGTTAAGCCTGCAGGCTAAGGCCGATTGGATAAATGCGCTGATACGTTTTGCTGGTTTTAATTATTTACAGGGATTAAATAAATCGTTTTTATCTTTTTTACATTAATAAAAACACCTTTTGGATTAATATATATATTATATTAACCCAAAAAACGGGTTCAAATTAAATCTATTTTTATTTTTTGAGAAATTAGAAGCCATAAAAATGTTTAATTGAATATTATTGAAGTCATTTTCAATTCAAGTTTGCAGTTAATAATATTGTTGAGAAGGAACACAATTTTTCATACTAAGAGCATCTTTGTCGAGTTAAAAATCAATTTAAAATACTTACTTTATTGCCTTTTGATCCCATTAAAGTACAGTTTCATTTAGCCAAAGCTAAGCAGCTTTTCTTCCCTTTTCCCCTTATTTTCCCCGCTCTCAAATACGACTTTTCAAGTATTTTCGCAACCAATTCGACTTTGACTTGGTAAACTTACGTGCCTTTTTCGGGTTAACCAGAACAACTCAAAGTGCAACAAGATGTGGCCACTAATTGCGAGTTGTTAATGTTGGGAAAACAGAGCGGGCAACTCAATTGAAAATCTTTGGCGACTCTGGAAACTTGGCAAAGTAATATAAATCACCCAAGGGTTCAGCCCGGTCACAGCCCGGGCTCGGGGCTGAATGGCTGCCGGTTTAATGACGCAAGTAATTGCAACGACCGGCAACTTGCAACTGGCAGAAGCAGAAGCAACTTGCAACTTGAAAGGGGGCTGGGGATGGAGACTTAATGAAAATCAAACAAAACAATAACTCAAAGTCGGTCAACTGTGCTGGGGAAAACGCAACAACCGTCGATGTCGATGTCGTTGTCGAAGCCGATGATTCCCCCTCCGAAAAGCAATAATTGATAAACGAACATCAACGAACAGATGTACAAGTGTTCAGATGAATGAATCAAGCTCAATGACGATGATATCCACGACATGCGAGCCAAATCAATTGATTTATGCAGCTGGAGCTGTGTTTAATTGAAAGCAGTAATTAAATTAATGACTCTCCGTCTTCGTCCGGCGAAAAGTCGGGCTTTAATTAAGTCACGGAATGACGGTCCCAGCTAGTCCTAACTAGACAGCCACAGTAGACACTCTGGCATGTGCATTCCCTGGCTCCGGCCAATGCACTCACAGCTCAGAGTCCATTCAGAATGCGGAAGTTCATTTATTTCTTGGTTTCATTTTATTTCATTTCGTTTTTTATGGAAACCTGAAACGCCCAAAAACAAATTAATACATGTGAAGCCATGGCATGGCGGTTAAAACAGCGCGTGAAACGCTCTCGAAGAATTTCGCTGACAAAAGAGTTTTAGGACGTGACTTTTTCGCAAAGTGTTTACCAAACTGATAATACTAATAATGCGATAAGTATAGCTTGGCTGTATCTTAATATGATGTCATGGTGTGCCATTTTGAAGGGAGAAATGATTTAATTTCCTTTTATTACGACACTTTTAGTTACCTTTCCAAATGCTTGACAAAGATTTCCTAAGAAATATCAAGCGAAAGTATTTTTGTTAGAGGGAAATGCAAAGATTATAATTACCCATAATACTTTTTCTCTTTCCCATGGATTGTCTTCTTTAAAATGATTTAATAAAATCTGAAATGTTATTGCATTCCGCGGCGGTAAGTATTTTCGCGCTTCGCGTCTTCACCTCACATATATCACGGCCTGGCGCGCCTTCGGCTTATGTATTCATAATTAAATTAATTAAATTCTTGCGCTTCAATTAAAATCTTATTAAGTTTCCGTATGCCTATCCATCCACCAACCCCCTGTTCCTGTCCCTGTCCCCCAGGCAGGCCACAGTTTTCCTCTTGGAACAAAGGGGGAAAACTGAAAAATTGCCGGGAATGGTGGCGAATGGGAGAGAGAGAGAGAAATGAGCAGACAAAGGGAAAAGCGGGAAATGAAAAACTTCTTACAAAGCTTACTTATTCACACATCACGCAGACAACTGCAGACTTTTCACTGGCAAATACTTTTCCTGTCTCCAGCACACACACACCACACACACCCGCAGACACACGTTAAGCATTATTCAACGGCCAGGAAGAAAAAATGGCTAAAAAGAGTGTCCTGCAACGCGTCGTTGGTCCTTTTTGGGTGCTGGCAACCAGTACGGGATGCCAAAAGCAAACAGGACGAAGAAAAATGCTCACCGACCATGTGGTTCAGTTGATGCTGCAGCCGCCGTGTTGCTGTTGCTGCAGCAATGTTGCTGCTGCTGCTGCTGCTGCTGCTGCAGCCGTTGCACATATTGCTGCTGCATTCTTCGCATAAATTTCGCCATCGCACTTAACTCATGTCTCGGGGTCTCTCTTTAAATGAGTCTGGTTAGCTCTGGCCGTTGCGGCACTGCAAGAAATTGAATAGATTTTCTATAAATTAAAGCAGGGAAGATTTTTAGAATATTGGTAATGCTTTTATGTTGCCTAGATGTATCCTTACCAGTAATCAGTGGCTCTGGTGGAATTTAAATTGTTATAAATATTTTTAAATTTAGTTTTTATATTATTTCTTTGACTCTTGCTATCTTCATCTCGCTTTCGCTCGCTTTGAGCTCAGCGCATAAACAATGGCGCTGTTTAAAGCAAAAAAGTACCGACGCAACTTGCCCCTTGCCACGTAGAACTCTGCACACATGTGACGCTGCCGCATCACCACCCACTAGCTCCTCCTCCCCCTCCTCGTCCTCCTCGCGGCCTTGCCTCATGTAAAATTCAACGCTGGCAGAGGAAGAGCTGAGCCAGCTTCAGCGACAGCGACAGCGACAGAGGGCAGTAGGCAAAAAGTTCACTCTTATTTTATACTCTTTTTTTTTTGTACTTCATCGTCGTGTACAATGTTGAGCGTGGAAATTTAAAAGCAAATGCAAACAATATGGAACATTTTAAATGCACAGTGGAATGAAAAACGGTTAAATTGGGTTGCGATTAACTGGTATTTTATCATCATAAATAATTACCAAGAGAAAATGAAGCACCGAAAGCTAAAACTTCAAATAAAAAACATGTTTAAAGCTAAACATATATTCAGTAGCCACTATTTACTCTTCAAATATATTTTGATTGGTAGAATTGTATTTAAAGATTGCAAATTTAACTAATTTAACGATTCAGGTTATATTTGTTCATACAAAATGTTTTTAGTCTTGCTCCATTTAAGTGGAATACAAAGTTTAAACGTTCTTAACACCTTTTTATATTGTGTTAGCTATTTCCCAAGACTGTGTCCCACTGTGCCATCTACTGGACGGGACAGCACCGGCCAAGTAAATCACCGCAACTGTGAAACTAAATTTCCAGGGCACTAAATTTACGCACAGCCAACTAAACCCGTAGTAACGGAAACCGAAACCGAAACCGACACCCGGCCCGAACCTCAGTTAACCCCAAGCCCAGCCCATGGAGTGGCGGAGGAGCAGTGTAAGCTGCCCGTCTCTGTCTCTCCGTCTTCCTGCACTCGCTTCCTTTCCCTTTTGTTACATCCTTGCCGTGCAATTTTCCCCATTTTGTGGTGCACTTTGCGCCTGGCCGCGATTTTCCGAAAGATTTATGGCCCACGACATGGCAGCGGAAGGGCCATCGTCCAGGCCACTAAGTCCAGCTGCAGGTATGCACCACCACCTCACGGACTCCTGCCACCACCCACCACCCACCACCCACCACCCACCACCCACCTGCTTGTTGAGTCAGCAACAAAGGGGAAGAAGCAGGCACTGTCGCGACGCCTCGCCTAATGCCTGTCAGCAAATGCCGCTGTAAGGCGCTAAAGCTGTCCCGCCACTCCGATAGCCCAAAGCCTCTGCACTCGGAGAAAAATAGTAAAATACACAAGAGAGCTTAAGAAATTAGGCATAAAGTGCTAGTAACCTGCTCAAGGGTTTGTTCTCCTCTAAAAAGATTTCCTTAACACTTTTTGCCGAGTGCAGACTTAAATCCTCGAGGCCCTCACAAGTTGGCTCGTTTTCATTTAGCGCCCTTTACCTTTTTACTATTTAATGCTTAATTTAAATACAAATCCGATCTGTTTGCTGACTTTTGTCGATAAGCGGCACCAGAAATGATGGCGAAAGTTGGCAAACTTTTCCCCATCTACAACAAAAAAAAAGAGAAGAAGGAAAAATACGCTAAAAGCGGCAGCAGAAAAAAATCATTTGCTTGGGCAATGGCATTGGCAACGGCAATTTAATTTGCTTTGGCTTAGAGCTCGGCAAACTTTTCGGCACTTGAAATGGGAGTTCAACCCAAAGGATCCTGGGGTCTAGAGTTACGCAGCTCACTTAAGGACTCGAGTCTTAGGTAAACAAAGTCAAAAGGAGAAAAGGGGAATTTATTAAAGGCAATGGAATGGGGGATATGCTAGCTCAACTCTTTAACATTTGTTTGAGGGATTACATTAATTGTGAATATTTTTTATTATTTTATAAATTTTCACCTTGCCTAGTTCTTCAAATTGTTACACCCATTCGACCATCGATATGATCTTGGCCTTTATTTTTTCCTTACTCACCCAATCTTGCCTCCACTTCAAAATTTCTGGCAGCCTCCTTTCTCAAATCCTTCTTCTCGCCTCCCATTTGCATTCTCCATTCATGGAATTTATGTCTCAACTTGCCTAAGCCGTGTTTGTAGTAAAATCTCTACTATCGCGCCTTAATTTTAAAGCCCTCAACGCTAAATGCTCCACTCCGCCAACCCGTGCCCAGGAACCCGAGATTCGAAACCCAAACCATGCTCCAGGAGCCTAGAAACCGGAGTTGCCCTGGCAAAAAGCCCACGTCGCCATCTGCAGATGCGAGCGAAGTTTATGTTCGACATGCTGTAATGGCGCCATATGCGCGTTTATCAAAAGAGCCACGCCCCGAGTAAGTCCGGGATATATATGGGTTAGTTTTCCGCTTGCCGTATAAATTTGTTTAAGACATATAGCAAGGATCAATAGCTCGCGATTTATTGTCTGCCACATATAACTTTGTCTTGGCTTTAAACCCGCAGACACGCGGAAGTGCTAAAAGGGCGGGCAAGGTCGATGGGCGAAACTTTTTTACCTACTTTCGACTTTCCACTGTCGCCGCTTTCTGGGCAGAAAGCCAGCCCCGCGCGACCAAGAAAAAAGCCAAAAGAGGAGAGATGGCAAGAAAATTATGGCTAAAATGGCGACGTCGTCTGGACCGAGGAAAAAGTACCACGACGACGTCGGCTTGCGGTCGTTTATATGTAAAATATTTGGTTTACTTTATGACTGCTTTGGGTATTACTCTTTACTTTCTTGCAATGCCAATTCAGGCTCCCTCGCACTCCCTCTCTCTCTTTGCCTAGCTCTTTGGGCCAAACTTTTTGGCCAGGCAGTAAAAACAAACAGATGCGAGATGGGCTAGGACGGTGCTACGAATTATGCCATAAAAGCATCGTCGTAGTTCCAACTTTTGCCAAATTCTTGGCTTGTCGTCGACATCATCCTCTTTGTCATCCTCCGCCTCCTATCCTGCTTGGGTGCCACGGTCGTCGTCGTCGTCGCCGTCTCCTAGTCTCAATGTTCAAGGGAGCCATAAAATACTTTTTGAATCCGGCGGAGCGCATTGCTCCTGTTCTCGTGTTCCTGGTCCTATTTTCCGGGTGGGAGGAGGGATTACCGCCGAGGGAGTCTCCATTGCAGAACCAACAAATGAGCCAGCTCACTGGGGCGCCTCTTTAACTGCTCATTTCGGGGTGTTGAACCCTGGAATGGATTCTGTTGCCAAGGAAGGCTGTCCTTTCCAGGTGAAGATATTCCTACAGTCCATATTATAATCATTTAAAAACATGTCTTCAAAATGTTTCATATTATTTATATACAAATTTATCAATGGCATTCTTCTCAACTTACATTCCTAGTCTCCTTTGCCCAATTCAGGTCACTTGCTTTCTGTTTTTCTTTGGCCAACAAAGTGGCTTTTATTCGCAGCTTGAAAGTGACTTTGTATTGCCATTTCTGCCTGACTCGCTCTGAAATTAGCTACCGCGCGCTGATTATAGTGACTGCCTCGAGATCTCGTGTAGCTGTTGCGGTTCAGAACCAGAAACCGTTCAATTCGTGAGCCAAATTCCGAATCGAAATCCAAAACCAAAGCCAAGCCCAAGTCCAATTCAATTGCCGAAGGAGCGGGAGTGGAGCAGTGCAGTCTCTGGCCCGATTACCATTACTGAAAATTGAAGTAACATGTGTGGCGATGCGCAATTGCCAAGCGCCCCCCGGCGGCCACTCACTTTGGGATTCCCCCCCCAAATCCATGCTGGAACCACCCATCTATTGTTTCGTTTTCTATTTCACAGACGAGTGGATGTTGCCTCGGCGACTTTCACTGGCACACAGCCTTCAGCCTTGAGTTGCGGAGTGGGTGTCGGAGTAGGTGGTGGTGGTGGTGGTGGCCATCTGTGGTGGCGGAGTGGTGGCTGGGGTGGCCCAAATTCAGCTTCCAATTCGTTGCTGGCTGTGCGTGAGACGCAGAGCCCCATGTCTTTGTTTTGTCTCCTTGCGATGGCAAATATTTGGTCTACTCGCGCCGGGCAGGAAAAAGTATCTTTCGAATGCACACAAAAAGTATCTTGCAGATGCACAGCCTCGAAGTCAAAGTCTTGGGAGCACAGAAAGAAAATATGTCTTGGTTTGGGTAAAATAAAATACATTTGAAAGCTATTAAGTGAAGAAGAGCCTCCTACATAAATATATCTAAAAAAACATTTTTTCTATGAATGCTTCTAGTAATTTCTTGCTGTGCATAAAACTGAAACTGTAAACTGTGCAAATAGTGCAAATAGCAGGGGGAAGACGTCAGGCAGGACGGGCACCAGTACATGTCTTGAGCGGAAACTGTGCCAAAAGACGTATGGCACAAAGCAGGATAAATTTGCCAAGTTTATCATAGCATACAGAGGGGGTGAGTGGAACTGGAACTGGAATTGGGACTGGAAGTGGGACGGAGGCGTGGGCGTGGGCGTGGCAGGACTTGGCTGTTGGCAAAACATGAGCCAAGGCATTGAGCATAAAATATTGTCGGCGATATTTTAACGCGCGCTCAAGCGAAATTGTCATATAAATAACACCCGGGGAAAGGGGTGCTCGCTCCAGAGGAGGACTCCTCCCGGTTTAAGGTTTTGGATATTGGCTGGCGTTACTTTGAAATATTAAACATTTGGCAAACACGGGCAAAGTTGAAGTTTATTGCCGACATTGATGGGGCTGCTGCGAGTTGCGGAAGTTTTGGCGAAAAGGGAAATTGGGGCAGCCGAAACCTGGAAGCCATTATGGACCCGTCGATTCCGAATGCTATTTTTAAGCGCCGCCAAACTTTGTGCCCGCAACAGATAAAAGTGGCAAAATGGGCACAACTGTACTTGCCAACTCCCTTGTACCCCTCTCCCTCCATATATCCATTTCCCATTTTACCATTTTCCCTTTTCCCCGGCTGCTCCCGCTGCCATTAAATCAGAAACATGCATTTATTTAGCAATTTCCACCAACTGCAACAGCAAAGTTGGTGGCAAATGATTCTTTTCTGCTTCTGTTTTTCTGCTGGCAAATTTTCAAAATGAAAAAACCGTATATATACGTATATATCTAGACTAAACAGAGCCAGAGGAGAGGGAGAGTGTTAAAAGGGGGTGGCTCTGCGAAGCGGAAGTCATAGTGCCGGGCCAAAGCTAAAGCTAAAGCAAAAGCAAAACCGAAATCCGGGGGACCAAAAACCGACAAAAGACGGAACAGAAAACGGCACCAGACAGATACAATAAAAAGGGGTTTGTCCACCCGCCAAACCGCCTAACTGGCCCCATTCCCACATCCTTTTCTATGCTCCTTTTTTTTTCTTCTTTTTTGGGGCCATGGCCGAAAGGCAGCTCCAGTGACACACAATGAAAAAATACAATTTCCGAAAAGCAGATTATGTGAAAATTAGTTTTAAAATAAAATTTGTATACCAAAGAAGGATAATTCTCTACCTAAGATTTGAATTACAGATCTTATCTAACAAAAACACAAATATTTGTCCTGATAAACAAGTATGCATCGCTTTCAGCATAAAATTCCCTACAAAATATGAATTTTCCTCTAAAAATACATCATTAAATTATAGAGATTTATTATATTTTTCCTCTGTGCAGAGTTCAACTCGCAGTCAAACATTTCCAACAATGGTCAACAGAAGATATAGACGGTGGCAGCAGCAGGGGCGTATAGCCGAGGGTGGTTCTAGAGGGGTATCCAGAGGGGTGCAACTTGGACACGAACGGAACTAATAAATGAGTTCAGCAACAGTAGCAAACCAAATAAAAATGTCCTAAAAAAGGCAACAAAGGCTGCCGAATAAAATCTCAGCGCCAGACCATAAAATATTAAGAGCCATGCTTTACCAATGGGATGAGGATTGAAATGGGTGACAATTTAAATAGCTCCCCCATGGGGTAGTTGACCTATTCTTAATAATAAAGGGATAGTCCCATGGTTAAATATCTTACTAATTAGAATATTAAGAGAAATGTGGTTTAAAGAGGAATACAAATGATGTACCTTGAGATTTCTTTATACAAATTTTTTACCAGTTATTTTCCATTAAAAAAAATTCTTGAAAAATATGTTAGTCATAATTTAAAAGTGTTAGAGAATACATATATATAAATAGGTATATATATTTATTTTAAAATAGAACAAAGCTCTCATCTCACTAAAAATCAATCTTTAGCAAAGTATCGTCTCGAATTAAAATTCTTTGCTCCTTTCTTAGCTTCATATAAAATGGTGTTAAATGGCCAGGCATAAAGATAATACAATAAACCATAAAAAGGACCATAACCTACCGTCTTAATGTGCTGTTAGTCCTTGGAGTTTTTTCCTCATTTTTCGGAGAAAGAAATACCCTAACCTAACCCCACTGATGACTTTTGAACCTCTCGGCAGGTCCTGGCTGGCAGCTCATTGAAAACCAGGCCTGCGGTATCGCGTTGGCCATTTAACGGGATTTTAGCAATTTAAATATGATTTCCCACAGCCCGTGGCACGTCCTTCGTCCTTCCTGCTTCATCATTTGCTCATATGCATTCCAAGCAGCTGTGGTGCAAACAGAAAAAAAGGAAAAACTTCACAGTTTTTGGTTTTATTCTCCCGAAAATGTTGTCGGTTGTTTGTTCTTCGAGGAGTCCGGAGTCCTGCCGCACTCCGCACTCAGGACTCGGGAGTCCTCTCAGTCTCAACAAGTTGCTTTATGGCATATGCATGATAATGATGAGGAGTCGGATGGAAACGGAAACGGAGACCCTCTCCGCCACGAGTGCCATTTTTTGCGGCCTTGTTTCATATGATGGCCGCTCCCGGGTGTTTATGTGATATTTACATAATAAAAAGCGAGAGTTTCGGCGTGCGGCGGATGGGAGTTATATCCTTTTGGCTCCTCGTCCTTCTCCTCCCTCTGACCCACATCTATGATTATTTTCATAGCGCCTTTGGGGCCCAGCAGTAGCAGCAGCAGCGGCAGCCACGCCCACGCTGCGTAAAGTTGAAAAATATGGAAAAGGGGCGACGATACACAGCATCCTTTGTCTCTCGTCCCCACAAAAAACCCCTTCTCCAAGCGGAGAACAACAAAGGAAAAAGAATTTCGCTTTTGTTTTATTTATTTTATGGCCCGTTTGGGGAGCCCAGTGCCGATATCCTTTTTCTGGGGCCCATCCTTGAACTTCTCGCAGTTGCCGCGCTAAATTAAGTTTTGTTTTGCCAGTTGTCCCCAGACCCTGCCCCTGCCCCCATTTCCTCCCGCAGCTGATAAATGTCCCCAAAGCAAACAAAGTGCAAGTTGTTTTTTAAGTTTTTGGCCCCAACTATGCGGCATATCTTTGGCCTGGCCGGGGAATTCGCTGGGGGTGGTTCTGGGGATTCCTGCTCTGGGGTTCCGACTTTGGGGACCTGCCAGTTGACACAAAGGGTTGCCGGGCTTGGCCCCTGGTCTGACATGTGAGGGGGCTGGGGTGACTTTGAGGACCTTTCTGGGGTTGGGACTTCAAAGGGAGGTTCTTCGATGGAAAGGCCTGCCTGCCATGTGTATTATTGTATTTAAAATTAAAGCTAGTTTAGGGAAATTCAAAATACAGAGAGCTTAGTAAAGCTACCAAACAGAACTAGATTTAAAGAGGCATTTCCGCTGAAATAGTTTAGAATTTTCCGCTCTTTGTTGCAGGCTAAGCTGCCAATCTCTATTTCCATTCGATCGATAATGGCTATCTCCGAGCCTCGGAATCCGCATCCGAATCCGACTAACTGCCTGGGAACCATTTGGTCGGCAACAGACTGTGTCCGTGTGTCAGGGAAAACTGTTGAAGTGAGACTAAGGCAGCGACTTCTACTCGCTCCTGGCCGCTAATTCCGCTCCTAATGTCCAGGCCGTGGCCATTTAAATTGTCTTCATTTGTTTACTGGCCGACAGACGACAGACAGATGGAGGAGTAAATGGAGCCAAGTCCCGGGGGCGGGCGGGGCAGTAATCCGCAAAACTACCGATTAACTCCCGACGGGGGCGATGGGGACTGCGATGGGGATTGCAGCTGCCAAATCCAATGAAAATCCGAGAGTCGAGTCGGAGCAATTTGGAACTCTAATGGAAAATCAATTTAAAGCGTTCTCCACTCTCTTTTCCTCTGCTTGCAGGCGAATGCCGGAGTCTGGACCTGAAAGCCATTGGCGAACTTGGCCAGAACGTAGTTAACCGAAAAAGGAGAGCAGAAACTCGAAACTAGCAAGAAGAAAGAGAACATAAAGGAGGCCAGAAGCAGCGGCCAATTACCATGTCGCTGGCCCATCATCTCGGCCTCTTCCTGGGCCTGTGCCTCGTCCTCCTGGCCAGGCTGCAGATGGCCCGCGGACTGGCCAACTGCCCGACTGGCTGCGAGTGCGACGACGACACCCTGATGGTGAACTGCGGCGAGGGCACCCTGGACGTCCTGCCCATCGCCCTGAACCCCTCCATCCAGCGGCTGGTGATCAAGAGCAACAAGCTGAAGACCATCGACTCCTCGATGCAGTTCTACTCGCTGCTCACCTTTCTCGACCTGTCCTTCAACGACATGGTCTCCATCCCCGATCGCTCCTTCACGCTCCACGCCAAGCTGCAGGAGCTGCATCTGGACC
Organism: Drosophila orosa; assembly: GCA_018904745.1. Lineage (NCBI taxonomy): Eukaryota > Metazoa > Arthropoda > Insecta > Diptera > Drosophilidae > Drosophila > Drosophila orosa. The sequence goes on along the minus strand of JAEIIH010034835.1, from coordinate 19,293 downwards.
ACAACAAGATCGGCCAGGTGTCGAATCGCACCTTCCAGGGCCTCTCCACCATCAGCGTGCTCAACCTGCGGGGAAACCTCATCGCCGAGCTGGAGTACCGCACCTTCTCGCCGATGGGCAAACTGGCGGAGCTGAATCTCGGCCAGAACCGCATCAGCCACATCGATCCCCACGCCCTCGATGGACTGGTCAACCTGCGAGTCCTGTATTTGGACGACAACACCCTGACCACGGTGCCGGGGGAACTGACCTTCCAGGCGCTGCCCTCGCTGGCGGAGCTTTATCTGGGCACCAACTCCTTCATGACCATTCCGGGCGGAGCCTTCCGTGACCTCAAGGGCCTGACACGCCTGGATCTGCGCGGAGCCGGTCTGCACAACATCTCGGAGAACGCACTTGAGGGTCTGGAGGCCCTCCGCTTCATGGATCTGTCTGATAATCGCCTCGCGGCGATACCCACGGCCGCCTTTCAGAACCTGGGACGCCTGGAGGAGCTGAGCATCGGGCAGAACGACTTCGAGGTGATATTCTCGGGCGCCTTTGCTGGTCTGCGGGAGCTGCGTCACCTGGAGCTGACTGGAGCCCAGCGACTGAGGCGCGTGGAGAGCGGCGCCTTCGCCGGCAACACCAATCTGGAGCACCTCAACCTGTCCAGCAACAAGCAGCTGAGCGAGCTGCCCGCCACCGCCCTGGGTGGACTGCCCCACCTCAGCACTGTGGTGCTGAAGGCCAACCAGCTGGGCACCCTGGACGAGGGCCTGGTACCCTGGGCCGATCTCCAGACGCTGGACCTCTCGGAGAACCCCTTCGTGTGCGACTGCCGACTGTTGTGGCTGCGCCACCTCCTGCTCAGCCGGAACTCGAGTGGCCAGTACGCCCCGGTGATGTGCGCCTATCCCTCGGCCCTGCGGGACCTCCCGCTGGCCCAGCTGGCGGAGCCCCTGCTGGGCTGTGCCCACGGAGCGGCCAGCAAGCAGGCCATCATTGGCATCCTGGTGGTGGTATGCGCCGCCGTGATCACCACGCTGGCCCTACTGCTCTACACTTGCCGCCGCCGCATTCGGGAGCTGCTGAAGGGACACTCGGCGCTGGGCAGGAAGGAGCGCGAGTACCAGAAGACCTTCTCCGATGAGGAGTACATGGCCAGGCCGCCGCCCGGCTGCGGAGGAGTGCACCCGTCGGCTGGGGGCTATCCCTATATGGCGGGGCACGGCAACAGCGGAAGGCCGATCCCGGTCACCGAGCTATAGCTAGAAGCACCACCCCCGCCTCAGCTGCGGGGCCGGGGTGGCGCCAGCACCGCCAGCGGGGCGGTGCAGCAGCTGCAAGTGCCCAGCGCCGTTGACCAGGCCTCCAACTCCTTCGCCCAGCTCAGCCACATCCACTACATGACCAACAACGGCGGCGGCCAGTCGTCGAAGATGCACCACTCGCAGCAGGACATGCGCCTGCTGGCCTGCAACGGCGGCAAGACCTTCAATGCCACCTCGCTGCCGCGCCACCGACCGCCGCCGGCCCAGGTGCAGGTGCAGGTCCAGGAGAGCACTCTGTCCCACTACAGCCAGCCGCTGGCCAACGGCATCCGGCTGACCCAGGACCACTTCAACCACAACCAGCACCCGACTGCTCCGAACCAGATCCCGAACCAGACCCATCACTACGGCGGCGTCTATGCCAAGCCCTGCGACGCGATGGCCGAGCTGGGCTACATCCACAACAACTCGCACTACTCACTGCCCCTGGACCACGATCTGCCCCCCAGTCCCACACCAACGCCGCCGCCGCCGGCCCTGCCGCTGAGGAACGGCGTGGGCATGGCCCTCATCCATGGCAACACCACCGGACGCAGATCCTTCAACAACAACAACAACGTGGCCACCTTGTCGAACAACAACCACCATGGCGGAGTGACCGTGGGAGTGGGAGTGGGTCTGGGCGTGGGCGTGGGCAACAACAACGGCAGCCTGAGGCACTACCACTGATATCCGGCCAAGACGTGCGGCACCTTGGGCCGCACCATCATCAAGACCAGGCCGGATCCGGACATCGAGCTGCATTACTTCTACAAGGGCTGAGGGGGTGGAAATTCCAGGAGGATCGCCTCTAATCTTATTTAATCAGGGCTATACATTAATCACGTTCGCGGGAAATCGTGGGCAGAGAGTGCCGAGTGCCTCTCTCCTTCGAGAGTTCCAGACGAAGTCCTGAGTATTCTTCTTCTAGTTGTATACTCCTACGTTACGTGTATTCAGGCGAGAGCATTCTGTATAAATTAGGCTTTAGTTCGAGAGGTTGTAGAGGGTGGGCAAGGAATCGGAGGGGAGGCGTATGTATATAAGTGGAGGACTTGCGCACAATTTTGGCAGGCACTGTGAGTTGTCACTCCTCGGCCGCCACCATTCATTTGCATCCAGTGATCTTAACTATTAAGTTCTGCTTAAAAATTAAAACACTTCAATTTATGTACATAATTAGCAGCTTTTTTAAAAAATGCGACAACAAAAATCAAGGAAATTTCAATGGAAAAACAAAAAAAATAAATTAAAATCAAGTAACAAGGTAATTTACTTTATAAAATAACAAATTAGCCAAGCGCTTAAGCACCAGTCATTAAAACTATGTATGTATTTAGCCTAAAACTATCGACAAAAATATATTCCAAAAATAAATACAAAAACAAGCAAGAAGAAAATAAATTATATACGCAAAACCTAAAATAGAACACAGCCGATTTTGATAGTTAATAGACTCAGTAAAGAATAAACTACTCATCGGAATAATAAACATGCAAGCTGTTTACACAGTGTAAAAGGAAAATAGCGAAAACTATGGAAAATGCGCAATATTCAAGCGGCATCTACGTCGCATTCACAAATATGAATAAGCAATTTATGCAACTGAAATAAACAAATGCAAAATACAAATCTATATATACGAATTATACGTGTAAATAAAAGAAAATAACTATGCTCGAAAACAAAACCTTACCCATGTTATGTTTTTACGTTCTCTTCATTTTCCAGCCAGGGCTGCTTTTATTTCCCCTTATTTCACCTTTTGATCGATTGTACATATTTAACAATTTAATGGAACAAATTGCAAAACCAATACAAGGGAGTTAAAAGTAACCTACAAATAGAAGAAACATTGATTACCATATAGTACGTGTAATTGAAAACTTATTCAAACGCAAATTTCATATTCATATTCCATATACTTCATAACGAAGCAGATCCCTCATCTAGCTATACGAAACGACGACAACACACTATGAATAAATTAAAATTAAATCAATTTCAAATACAATTTAAGCAAATTACAAGGGAAAAGCGTAGTTAAACACAAGCCAAGTGGCACAAGAATATAAACGAGACATAGAACGTAGCCGAGTCAAACCAAATTTGTGGATCAGCATCTAACCGTATCATTAAGCGCAAGAAGTGCAACACGAAATACAAGGAACTCTCTCAATGTAACCGATAATCGCAGGTGCGAAGCAGAAAATTGAAAATTCAACAGTGTTCAAGAACTAGAAGATAAAATCAAATAAAGAACAAACTTAACAATAAATAAAACGAGTGTTGTTTTCTCTGAGTGGGTTGAATGTGTCAGAAATATTTATATCTAGGTATTGTTTGGGATTATTTTATTTTTGAATCAGCATTTCGCCGATCGCTTTGGTATAGGTAGCGTGGCCGAGCGGTCTAAGGCGCTGGTTTAAGGCACCAGTCTCCTCGGAGGCGTGGGTTCGAATCCCACCGCTGCCAAGTGGTTTTATTTTTATTTTTTCACAGCTTGTTCAGCAATCTGACAACGATTTGGGAAACTATTTAGTTCGGAGCTATGCTACTGTTTCTCGGCGTCAAATGCAAATACCTAAAAGCACTTTTCCTTGCCAGTTTAGTTAATGCGCCAGCGCCGAACAGCCACAGCTCCACATCTCCACAGTTGGAGCTGCTGCTGGCACTCATCTGCATAATTTAATTACATTTAACAATAACAAAAACACACGGCACACGCACACTGAAATCCAGGACGTGCAGCGTTTTGCGCTAATAAGCGACAGGGTCACCCTGGACCCCCTTTAACGACCCCTGCCGCCCCCCATGCAACTTGTCAAGCGATGCGATGCGATGCGTTGCTCCGAACAAAAATCTCAAGTGAGCGTAGTGCTAAAGGTGGCTTCGTGACACGAATGTACATATATTAATATTGAAAGGATTTAATAAACTATACCAGATAGATGTTTTAAAAATCCAAGTAAAATAAGATTTCATTACCAGATTTTAATAGTAAAAAGTAATATAAAAACTTCATAATAAATTTGTTAATTTATAATTTTTAATCATTTAATTTCTGCTAGTTCGTACCTCCGCTAGAACAGCTCCCTGCACGCTCCCATCCCTAGTTGGGCCAGCGGGAGAAACAGCATTCGTTCTGGCATAAACAGTTACACATTTGCATGCAGCCCCCTTCCAGCTGCAGCTCCACCGCCGCCCCTGGGGGATGCCTTCGGGCGGGCTTGTTGTTGCTGCTGCTTGTGCATATGCGACATTAGCGCACGCAAACAACGTACACACAATTAGAAGAATTAACAGTAGTTAAGGCAGCAACAACACGCTCAACTTGTTGGCAAGATGTGCAGCGGTGTGCAAAGGGGGGTGGGGAGGCGGAAGAGGAGGTGCAGGAGGTGCAGAAGGGGGGATCCAGACTTATCCCACTGCTGCCGGCGGCTGTTGTTGCTGCTGCTGCTGCTTCTGCTGCCTGTACTTGTAATTTAGTTTCGCAACGAGTTCCGCTGCATGTCCGTCGCTGCTGCCGCCGCAACTTATTGGCCACAACATGCCAACTTATTAGGCAAAAGCGCAAAAGTTATAAATTGTTTTACAAGGCGCACATTGTTGCGGCCGTAAATATGTGGATACCGCCGAGCCAAGGACAACAGGAAGCCAGCAAGTTGCCAAGGATGTGTGCGGTTATCGCTTTAAAATTAAGGTGTATCCCGAGTCAAAGGGGTTTGCCAGCAATTACTTGATTTGTGAAGAAAAAGGCAAGTCATACGAAGGGTTAGTTGTCAGCTTTGAACTTTGAAATTGGTATTCTGACAATATAAAGTTGATTTAAGGTTTTATATCACACTTGTTACCTACATTCTACTTTGTTTTTATATAACAATTACCAATTTTGTTTTCTTTTTATTTTGTTTAATCATAGTCGCAACACTGTAGTATTATAAACCCAAAACCCTATTATTATCTTTGTGTATACCTTGCTATCTCTGCAAATGGTATTATGACACTACTTTGTTGCATCATTAATTGCTGCATGGTCACTCTTTCTTTCTTTTCCTTTTTATCCTTCGCATAAAGCCACAATGTATGACACTTCACTACCGCCAAACATGATTTTAATATGAAATATGAGGAATACAAAGTTATAGTAACTTGATCAAGGTACATAGACTTAAAATAAAGGTGTAACAATACCAACCATGATTAAATATTTCAAATTTTCCTAACAGCTTAAATTCTTAACAAAAAAACTTGCCATCTTGTCTAATGTCTGTCCCATTCAATTGTTATATACATTGTTGCACATTTAATTAAAGCATTTCGCCTCCCACAAATGCACTCGGCTGAGGAAAATTACAAAATATTTTTAATTGCCAGTCGTAAATTTATGCCACCGAAATTGTTTTCAAAAACAAAAGGAGTCAGACCCTCCCGCTCGTGTCTTCTGGCCTCGGCTGTGAGGGAACCTTCGCCCCCAAAACACTTTGTCTGCTGTGCTAATTTATATGTTAATTTTTTTCATATTTCCATGCACAGAGTGAATATTATTTCTGTGTGCTATTTCATATTTCGTTGATGCGGTCGCTTTATTTTGAATACAAAAACAGGAAAGGATGCCGAAAGCCCCCGAAAAACAACGGCAACGACAGCGGCGCTGGCAACATAATGCCATCGTCTATTCAAAAAGGCGTTTCGGTTTGGCTCTTCCTTTTTCTGGGTTTTATTTTGCATGAAATTTTCGCTGAACTCGCACAATAACAAGTCGGCAGGGGGATTGGGGTTTTGGGGTTGGTCAGGGCAGCCTCATAGGCAGCTTTTTAATTTTCAGCATGAATTAGAATAATAGTCAACGGATATTACACAATGGCAGCCCAGCATCCTGGGGGGCGGAGCGGGGCGTTGGGGATTTCCGGTCAGCAAGGGTTCGGTTTTGGCCTTGGGGCTTAGGGCTGCTGCCGGCCATTAAGGGAATAGTTGATGGAGGAATCTTTAATGCGAAACTAACTAAGCTGGCAGCCGGGGATTAACCAAAGAGTTGCCGAAAACTAATTAATTACAGCCTCTAAGCTGGAAATTGGAAATGGCTGCCTTTAATGGTTGTTTTAACCTACGAAATGTACATATTTTTCGCATTTCCACAGCACTTAACATCTTCCTTTGAATGCCTCCGATTTCTTTATTTCCGCTGTGACAAATACAAATTCGCAAGGCATTCAACAAAAAATACGAAAAAAGTCAACCATTTCTTGGAAGCAAGCAAACAAAAACAGCAAAAACAAGGACCCAAAAAGTGCTGACACCTTTGAAAAATTTTCACGCTAATAAAACACAAAACATGCCAGAGCAATGTGAAGAGCGTGAAAAGCGCCGAGGAGTCCGCAGCTCCCGCGACGAATGGCGATAAAGTCAGGGCAGGTCCAAGAGGGCTCCGAGGCTCTCCCCGAGAAAAAGGAGGAGTTGGTCCGGGAAACCCAACAAAAGGAGCAGCAGCCCCAAGCAACCGCAGCGCCGGAGAAAGGCGAGAAAATGCGGAAAACCCAAAGAGAGAGAGAGAGAGAGGGTCCCCGGCCCAGGACCTGTTTTGTATTTGTCCCAAAAAATACGAAAAAGAAGCGAGGAAAATTTGTTTTAATGCCGCGCGCTCTTTTTACGCTTTTCTTTATAACTTCTTTTCAGCTTTTTTGTCATGTTACAATTCTGCAGCGACAGCAGTAAAAAATAATACCCGCCGCCCCGCGGCAACCGCAACTTGTGCAACATCATAAACCCATTTGCGTTTTTAATTAGTAACATCGCAACTTGGCCCAGTGAAGGGCTGAGGGCGAAAAGTAAATGACCATGCACAAAATGTTGCACCGAGGCAACAACTGAAACAGATAAGTCCTGGGAGTCCTGGCTCCACTCTACTCCACTCCAGCGACTCCACCAAAAAACTGAAAACAGAAAACAGAAAAACTGGAGCAAATAAGGTAAAAATTTTTAATTGCCGCAGAAGCAAAAATTATTAAGTTGCGGTTTTGCCAGCGCTTCGAGTGGTCAGCGGTCCCAACTAGCCGGGGAGCAGCCGGTGGCCACCGCCGCCAGTTCATCCTCATCGCCGTCATAAAGAGTCCGCGAACAAAGTTGAAAAAGCGCAGCTCAAGTGGCGCAGCCGCCCGTCAGGAATGGTTTCGGTTTCGGACCCGCTGATGGTCTCCGGTCCTTCAGTTTTCCTTTTTTTTTTTTGTGTTTTCAGTTAACTGGAATATGGGGCAATGACCGGGGGTCAGTGCGAGTGACCAGCGAAGAGGACTGCGGAGTCAGGTAGGTGCCGGCCAGTGTCCTTCAAGTGGAAGGGATAATCCCGAGCAACAGACAAATGCTAATTAAGCTTAAAGCAAAGATACTTTAACAAACAAATGTATACAAATTATGTCCCCAAATTCATAGAAAATAGTCTGATATCCTTAAAAATATATCTACTAAGTTGTTCTCTAAGAAATTCCTTTTATTTTGCGATCTTTTAATGTTTATATTTATGCCCGATTTGTCTTTATTAAGTTTTAAAAGTTTTCTGTGCAATTTAAGCTTAAGAGCAGTATTAAAATAAAGACAATCCATAGAGAAAGGACTCTTTATCCCGCTTTCTTTCTGCTCAGCTAGTTAAATCCACAAGTTTATGGCGCATCGAGCACTAAACGCTTTCCCGAAAATACTTAACCCCCGGCTGCCCCAAGTTTATGTGTGCGCCGTCCCATGTGCTCGGGTCAGTCATATTTTATTTCAGAGTTTCCTTTGCAGTCCTTACGCTGCTCGCACGTACCGATGGCCAACTCGAATGGACAGAAGTCACAGCAGAGCAGTTGCCACAATTAACACGTAGGGATGGGGGAGCCACCCCCTCTGGAATCCAAGGACATTCTGTGTCACGTGTATATTTTTCCAACTATTTCGTCTATCCATATAGATAGCGATTATTCTGCACAGCAAGAAATATCAATTTAAGTAACTGAAAGGACGACAACATCATTGTTTTTTTTCCTGTGCAACGTTTATTACGTTTTTGACGGATTTTTAATCGTTTTCCATCATTTCAACGCCGAGGGTTGCTCTCCGCCGACTGACAATAATAAATTATACTTCGACTTTTACAAGCAGCTCGTAAAATGCGTAACGTAGTTCTTCTGGCCCCGTCGGCGACTATTAAAAATTACATAATTGCTCAACTGCAGCAGACGCCGGATCCGCTCACAAAAGGTCTCTCCTTGAGTTCTCTTTTTGCGTGGCAAATTGCATTATTTACTTTTCAGTACATTGCCAAAAGAACCAGGGGCGCGACCAGGGGTTCGAGGGAAGCTGCCCGGCTGCCGGGGGAACTTGAACAAATTTGTTTATGAAAATTTATGAATTCGACCGTGACTAATCGATTGAATGGCGGACAAAAACCGAGTACTATGCCAAAATATTATTGCGATTTTGCCGAAACGAGGCGAAGTGGTGTGGGGAAAGGTATATGGGTATTAAAAGCAATTATTTATTATAGAATTTTTGTTGGACAATGATTAAGTGGGGTTGCGGATGCTTTAAAACCGATTTTATAAAAAGATTCAGGAGATTACATCACTAGGTATTTATTAAAGAGCCTTATGGAGTTTTTTTTTTAATATAAATTATCTTTAAAGAGCAATATTAATTCGTATTTACCCACACCTTTTCCTGACCTGTCCCACCTGTCCTGTTTTTGTGCAATTAATTGTGTTTCCCCACTGATTCCGCTGTAAGTAGACTTGACAATATTACCGATTATCTGGAGAGCAAATAAATTATGTAATTCAAGATATTTTTTAATAACCATTAAAATCAAAATCACCGCGTTGTGTTTACACTGCTGTAAAGCCACGAAAAAAGCAGGGAGTTGGCGGGGGGAAAGCAGAGAGAGCAAACAGATTGTTTAAATTGCTTGTAAATAATAACAACAAACAAGTGGCGGCAACAATGACCGGCAACATTGAGTATAATTTTGTTTTGTTTTTGTTATATTTTGCTGGTCGATAAACTTGTAACTGAGTTTGGTTTTTTACACGCCACAGGCCAAGGTGGGGCAGCAGTGGCATTTACACAGCAATTGAACCCTAAAGTGCCAAAGGGCTAAGCCCCAGCCCCCCCTGGGGGCTTGGAGCTAGAGGAGTAAATGGAAAAATAAAAGAAAACTGTGCGGCGTTTTATCGGCGGAGCAGGCGACGTTGTTGCAAAAATTGCATTTTATTACACGTTCGATTGATTCCAACGAGGCCAGAAGGCCAGAAGGGGTTAAGGGCCCTGGCAGGGCACTCGCCTTTATTAAGTGGAGAGTTTATGTTTATATTTACAGCCAGGGGGAGTCATGTGTGAACTCTCCAGTCCATCCCAGTCCGCATTTCGCCTCAAATTGAAATTGTCGATTTAACATTTTGAATTATCGTTTAGCAAATGGTCAATATTTTCCCGTTCCCATTCCCATTCCTGCTCCCATTCCTCGAGTTTGCGGCACACATAAATTGTACGACCATAAACAATCAATTACTTTGTGCTGGTGGAGGATTCCCGGGGGTCCCTGTGGCTCTGTTCGCAGTTCACTCTCTGTTTACCCAACAAAATCGAGTTCTTGTTGGTCTTTTCAGTCGATATGTGCTATATGTGCTATATGGATTACAGTTATGAGGCACTCAGCGCCATTTCAAAACTTTAAATGAGAGCAGCGCGTCGAGGACAAAAAAGATGACATCTTTGGGAGTGTGGAAAATCAGAGTGAGATAATATGAATTCGGAGAAGGATAAGGGCATTCAATATATTGTTGATTTCAACATTTTGGTTTTTTTTTAGTTTAGTAAGCAATGCTTTAATTATTAATAAAATGTAGAGGAAAATTTTGTTGTAATTTTTAACCGATGGCTGCCGAAATTGATTTCAGCTCAGCCATATTATATTTCTCCCTGGGATCCACCCAGAGAATGAGTAATTATCATCTCAGACATCTTAATTGTGCTCCTCATATGCGTAATCTACAGACCAGACCGAACCGGCTGCCCCAGTCCCGAATATGTTAATGGTGTTCACACGCTGCCGCAAAAAGTTAAAGTGATATGCGAAAAATTCCGAAAAACGACTGGAAAGGCAACGAGAGGAAAAAAATAAGCAACAACTTATTTCCACGCTTAATTAGGCATAATTAAAGCTCAATTAAAACCGCACAAAGTCTATTTTTATAGCCTTCGACGCACCCACAAAGCCCGAGACCGAGCAGAAGAAGAAACACCTGAAGAAATATCGCTCCTCGTGATTTCGCCCAAATAATTATTGTTTAATTTTGATTAATGATTTGTGCGATATGTATGGCGATTAAAACGTGACTTTTGCCAGCTCGAAAATTCGCCAAGGCGAGCCGAAACAGAAATTGCTCAACTGCGACTCCCCGGTGGCCCCGACCATAGAATTCTGGGGAATTGCGCCTGGGCTTGGATCAATATGTTTCCCCCGCTTTCATTTGACTCGTTCTCGTTCTCGTTCTGTGTGTTGACTCGTTCGTCTATATAAAGTCTATAAAACGCTTTCTGATTGTAAACAATACAGACGATTTAATATTGCGCGCTCGTTGGCTTCGGCCCCGGCCCCGCCTCCGGTCCCTAACTCTCCCAACTCTCCCCGAACAGAACTGAAACTCAGTTCCCTGCGGAAACTTCAAATAAGCAAACAACACGCTGAGCACGCGGCATACCAGGAATCAGACTCTCCAGCGGAAAAAAAATCGACAAAAAAAAGATGCGGAATTGAAACGCATGTGCGCAGCGGAATCGAGGCTCGTAGGGAGTTTTTCTATGTGTGCTGAATGGAAATGAAAAAAGTTTAAGTTTAATTTGAAAACGCTGAAAAAACGAGAGCGAAAAAAACGCGACAGCGGCGGGGACGTGGCTGGGGTTGGGGAGGAAGTGGAAGTGGAAGTGGAATTGCAAGAGGTTAAGTGAGGAAACGGAACGGGTGTCATGTGTGCTGACAGAGTAAGGACTTATTGACAGTTGGCAGTGGCACGAAAATACCGAAATGTATATGGCAATAAATGGCCACAGAAATCCTTTAAAGTCAAGCAAACAAAGGGATTTTCGGGATTTACAGGAAGGGGAATCCAAACGATCAAGAGAAACGAACAATTAGAAAACCGGAATAGAAAAGGAAAATGTAGGGTTTCTAGCATTGTTTTTAATATGAGTATAAAAATACTGGCAAAGAATTAAAGCATTGTTTCTATACAATATTTGATATTTTTTCTAAGACAGAAAAGTTCAACGCTTTGTTCTTGTAATAATTCAAGCAACCACGACTTGTTCAGAGATTCCTCCCAAACCACCTCTAATGGGCAGCCAAATGAGCCCAGTGCATTCTTGGCTTAATCTCCCCTGAAACTGTCTTAAAGTTGTTGCCTCAATTGCGGTCCATAAATGGTGCAGCACTCAGCAAAAAAGTCATAAAACTAAACAAAAAAACTGTTTGATTTACGTTCTTCTAATGATGCCTCAACAACAACAACAATCAGGCACAATTGAGACCTAGAACAGAAATACCCTGGACCGGCAATAAACAGGGGAAATCGAAGCCGCAGAGAGCTAAAACCAAAGCCGGCGAATCAACATAGGGAATCGGTTTCGGAATCGGAATGGGAATTGGAGGGAAAAAACGGCATTATCGCTGGCCGTTCGTGGCGTAAGTCGCGCTTTGATTGCCACAAAAAGGGGCATGAAAATACAAGAAGAAGCGGGAATCCGGCGGCATTCAATACTCTTGGCACTATAAATTACATGGCCGGGCAAGAAATCGAAATCATGACCATAGCTCCTCGTCTCGTCTCCGATTATGAGACTTAAATTGACCGAGTTGGCGGTCGGGCGGTGGAGTGCGACGGCTTGCGGGGCAGCGATCGCATTTCGAGTCATAAATAATCATAGTTGTGCCATTTATTATGACAAAATATCATTTGGACATTTGTTTGCCGCTCTGGGCCCTGCTCCTGGGCCTCAGGCTGGAGTCCCAGGCTCCCATCCCCTCGCAAATCCTCCTCGCTTATCGCAATTGCTGGATCTCTGCCTGGCATCTCCTCGTTTTTTTTTTTTCCTGGACTCGAATTGTTTGCACAATTTTCATTGCAATGTCTTTTTGTGCTGCGTTTTAATATAAATTATTTTTAACAATTTGCTGTGTGGCTCCTTCTTCGCCTCGTTCTTCTCCAGGGTCTCCCCAGCCCCAGCTCACCACAGTCTCATTCTTTTTTTCCGAGGGCTCTTATTGCGCAATCCGAGACTGGAACTGAAACGGCGACTGAGGTCGACAAAAAGGCCCAAAAAAAAGAGCAAGAAAGCTGAGCTAGAATGGGGATATGGGGAAGTTCTTATACCCTTTTCTAAACTATTAATAATAAATATATTAATTATAAAACGTCTAAGTAGAAGAAACTAATAAATTATAATTTTAAATATTTCAAGACACTACTTTTTGGTGCTATATTTTTCCCAGAATAAGTCACAGATGTATTGCTTGCTTAATTGTAGATAAACTGTTGAAAATACACAATAAATACACAATAATGATGGTCTGGAACTTCTCACCCTTCTGCTCTGCATCTTTATAAACACAGTCCATGTCGTAGCTCACCCAAAAGCCCTTGAACCCGTCCCTGTTTAGAGTAGAGAGCAGAACTTTTGCGGCCCCAGACGCTCCGTACTGCGGGCCCTTGACCTGCCCTCGCCGACTTGGCGGCTGCAACCAAAGGCGCATTAATCTCAGCCAGCGAATGTCAGGAATTGTGGCTATGCCGACATCTCGGAGGAAGCTCTGGGTCCGCTGAAAAGTGTAAGTTTCATTTTGTTTCGTTTATTGCTGATTCCAAGGTGCAGTCGAACAATGTTCCTACCTAGCAGCATTCCCGGGCCGCTGCAATGTCTAGCAATTTTTGATAAGCTGGCCAACAGACGGGAGGTGGGCCTGGACCAGTGATGAAGGAGGTACCACTAGAGCTAGGTATTTCATCATGGAACAGCTTGGTAAAAGCAAAAATATTTAAATCCAAACAATCCAGGTTTGTAAAACTAATACATAAATAGTTTAATAAAATTTAATTTAGTTTATAAAGGGGCCCATCCTCTATAGAATTACCGGGTACTCTCCATCCATTTCCCATCGAGATGTCAACGACATTTTGTGCAGTTTGCAGAAAGCGGCAAATGGAAAACAAAGGGGCCTCGAGAGTCGCGATTTATTTCGAATCGCCTGGCATCTCGACTTCTTTCGGATCAAGTCTCTGGTCCCGAGCCTTTTGTGCGCAGAGTTCACTTGGCCGGGGGTTAAACGTTGTCAAGATTATTATTTATGGCCAACTTCTTGACGCCGAACTGGCAATGGTAACTGCTCTTGAATCTGGCTATTGATAACAGGAAGTAAAACGAATTTTCGTATTTTGTTAATAACACATCTAGCGGCAAGCCTTTCCCTGCCAGCACAGATACTCTTGGCTTAATCTGCCATGATTATTCACCTTGATCTCCTTACTCAGATATATGTACTTGGCAGATAAATCTTTGAGTGCTTCGCCTCCGAATTCGGGGTGCAGGCATCTCGTCTAATTAAAATTTACAGCATTTTAAATGCTCGAGGAGCTCGAGGAGAGCGGATGCCTCCTGCTGGGACTCCCTCCGCCCTCGTTATCCTCTCGGCTGTTTGATCTCTTAATGCAGCAATGCAGTTTAATTTATGCTGCAGACGCAACTTTCCTCACCATTCCTTTGCCGGCTTTCCCCGATGTTTATTTTTAATTTTGTTTGCATTGCTGCACGCGCCACATTTCAATGTCAGCTCTCCCCGATTTCACTCCACGGCCATTATCCGCACTATCACCCTCCTCAGCATCTGCCTTATGTAATAGTCGAGTGGCGTTTTCCCGGAGTTTGCTCGAGTTTCCTTGAGTTTCCTCGCCTCGTCACCTTTTCGGTGGAGCGGCGTTATTTTCGTAGCACTTGAAATCCGCTTAATTGGTTCCTCAGCTCCGCTCAGCGCAACTCGACTCGGCTCGGCTCGAAATAGTCAGTCAGCCCCTTTCTCCGGACTCACTCTATTTCGGGCCCGGCGCTCCACCCTTTGGTTATTAATATTTACAACCTGGCCAAGTAATTTACAACAGTTATGAGCCCGCTCCCGAGCAGGGCGTTAATAAATGTTTGAAATTCCTTTTGAAGTGCCCGGGTTAAGGTGGAGTGGGGAAAGTGAGTCAGCTGCCGGGGATTGCTCTGATATTTACTTATTTTTGTCCATTTCAATCGATTGAAGAAGCAAACTGAAGCTGGCAACCAAGTGGAAATTCTGTAGATGGAAATGAATTGGAAAAACTAATAAATGGGAATTGCCACATAATTCTATCCTATTAGAAATATTCTTGATATAGCAGCCATTTATTCTCCAGCTGCCTCTTGGCCAATATAAACTCACTCTGATTAGCCTACAAAAATAAGAAAAAGAAAGCCAAGACAAATAACTCAAATTCGGATTAAGAATCAAATTCTGTAAGATTTGAGAAAGCAGTTTCCCAGAGGAAGCAGCTCAATGGACATGGACCCAAGCAAAATTTATAATATCACGTCGGTCAGCTGGGCCTATGCATATCTCTCCCTCAGAGAGCAGGGAAAATTCTGAAGAAAAACCGGGGGAAAACTGCGGCATGGCATGCCAATTGCAATAAGGGAGCGGGGGCAGAACAGAACCCCAGGATGCGGGTGGGGCATGGGATTCGGAAAGGAAACCAAACTGCACGACTTTGGCGTTTTTTGATGAATGCGACTGCAACAGGGGGACAGTCGCGGGGGAGTTGCGACTTCCAAGAGTTTTAAGTTTTCTCAGTTTTTCCCAGTTTTCAGCTGCGACTTTGGAACTTCCACGAGCCTGCCTCGCCTGATTGCTGAAATTCACGCGACTCGATTGTCCAACGGAGTCGGGGCCCAGTCGCTTGGCAGAGTTATGAGCTTTAGTTTTAGTTAAAAGGTCTGTTCTGCTGTGCTGGCCCTCATAAACAAATTTTGCAGCCAGGTCCGCTGCCGGCCGGGCCAATGGGAAAGTAATTTAAATGCAACGCCGAGCGGGCAAATTGTGGCCGTTTAATGAGCGATTAGAGCGTCTGCATCTTGCGACGACGACGACGATGATGGCCTGGCGGCACGAAGCCCACGGAGGAGCAGATGCAGGGCACTCCGCAGAGCCAGTCACCGTTATGATTGGGTGCCGATCCAATGGCTATTATTTATTTACTAGATCGGCGGAAAATCGCACAGACTCGCTGTTCATAATCCCATAATCCTTTCCCTTAAAAGCATCTCGTTGGGTTTTTTCGAACATTTCAAATACATCAAGTGCCTCATAACAACCAGTGCATTTTTCCCAAGATCGACCCTTTTCTGCTGATTCCTTAACCAGTTTTTCATCTCAGCGATATAGTTTAAGTATCTACCACTTCATGAAGCTCTCACACTTGGTAGACCCTTGGCTCATTATGCTAATCGCGAGTGCAAACCTAATTGAACTTAAATGGAAACTCATAAAATGCACAACCACTCCACAACTGCCCCGTCGCCCCGTCCGGAAAACTGTGTTTACAGCCAAGCTCATTGAAGCCGCCACTTTGCCGCCACTGACAAGGCGGACTAAGCCCACGCGATTAGTCAGGAGAGTGCACAAAAAAAAAGGAGGAGGGATCCACAACCAGCACCAGAACGAGTCCAAAACGCCACTCGAGTTCACAACTCAGCTCGAGTGTCAATTAAATTAATATCAATTAAAAGCGGCTGCAACTTGTTGCATCAACTCTTCAGCTCTCCGGCCAGCCTTTCTTTCTATTCGGCTCTCGAGATGGGAAATTATGCACACGCCATCGGTGCCGTCGCCTCCGCCTTTTGAGAATTGCGCGGTGGGAGTGGCACTTAATGAAGGGTTGAACTAACAGCAATGCTTGAAATTTAATCAGTCATTTCCTGGAGCCACTTGAGATGTACAAAAAGATAGAAACAACTTCAAAATAGCAGTAAATCTTGGGAATTAAATTTTAAATGCAAGCATGAGGAGGCGGTATACCAGATAAGTAATAAACAGCTTTCCTAGAAAGCCATCTAAATATAGTTTTAGTTTAATCGTAAGACTAGAATTGGTTTTGCAGGTTTCCTTAACTTGTAAATACTTCGCAACCTTCCCTAATCAGGTGGTTAAATCCCTGCTTATTTCTCTCGGTGCACCTGTCCCACTTTGTCAGTGTCAGCCAGGATTAATAGAGCGGAGAGGAGCAGTGGCGAGGCAGAAGGCAGCTTGGATCAGCGCTCAGCTGCCAAAGTTGCAAAAAACGCTCCCGTGGGCGAAGTGTCACAAAATTTGCACGCAAACGCGGAAAGCCACATGGCAGCAGATATGTCGAGTGTGTGGATGCACAGATACATTTGCAGATGCGGATACAGATACGGATACAGGAGCCAAAGCTGAAGTCGAAGTTGAACCTGCGGCGAAGAATGGCGCAAGTGATGAGTGGAATAAAAGTAGGTGACAACAGCCATGAGTCGAGGTGTTTATTGTAATAAACATTTAAATATAAATAACATTAAGCATATTATAAGAAATATTGTTCCTGCATTCAAAAAGTATATCTTTGTTCAAAGATATTTCTATTTTATAATGTTTTCTAAGAGTATTTGCTTCGCCAGCTAATCATTAAAAGCCGTTGATCTCTGCGATGCGGATGCCAGCTCCCTTCACCTCCAATTCCATCTCCAGATCCATCTCCATCGGGTGGCACACATGTCAGCGTGTATTGGATGTCGTCCCTAGCCAACTCAGTCGGTGTATCAGCTGGCAAGGTTGTCGCTGGGAAGGAAGCTGCTTCCCAGAAGCCAGAAGCACTCCCTGTTTCCAGCTCACAGCTCCGGCTTCATCTGTCTCCGAGTGCGCGTATCTTACGCACGCACACGCATCGCATCCCATCGCATCCCAGATACTAAGATACTCTCTCAGATTCTCGGCGGCAGCCAACATCCGCGACAGAGTCAAGGAAATGCGCAGAACTTGGGCACTGGCGAATTTATAGCGACAAATGTTGACTTGAGATACGACAACGAGAAGAGGAGCTGCTTGCTCAAATTGAATGTCAATCGATTTTAGTTTTTAATTTAAAAAGCCGCGCCTCGCGTTGTCTCCTCCGCGGATCTTATATTGTAAGTCTGGCATGTTAAGCTTAAAGTAAAATCGGTGCTAGTCCTTAAAATTAGGAATATGTTAGGATATAAGCTTAAATCAATTCTTGGAAATGCTTTAAGATATGTACATCTCCCCCGATAGTACTGTGTGTAGGAGTGTCATGCAATCCCCCAAGAGCAAAGAGCCAACGGTAAACAGACAGACCGACAGACAGGCAGGTCGGGAAATGGTAAAATCGCGATGGTTGGAAGACAATTATTTGACAAACGCTCCAAGTGGGAGCTGCAGCGGTTCCCGTGGGAGCGGCTCTCGGAGCCTATCCAAATAATGGCCCGCTAATTGTTTAATTGATAACCAGGCAAATCCCACCACGAACTCGCGTCTCGCATCCGCGGTGCGGTCTGTCAGCAATTTGTGCAAATTGCACGCACCTCGCCACACGACTCGCCCCTTCCATTAGGCACTGTATAAACATATCAACACCTGTTATGGCACATGGGCCGGCCATCAGCCCGTTGCAAATATTGAAAATCACTGGTCCTGGTCCACCCGTCCTTTCGCCCCTGCAACCTAAATAAGTTTTATTTGCTTGATTTTAGCCAGCTCAGTTTTATGCAAAAATGTCCGCTTCCGATGTGTGTGTGTGTGTCCTAGTCAATCAATGAGACATGCCGACAGGGGACAGGACACGCGGACAGCCGGACAGGACATTTTCATGAAGTAAAGCCGGACAGGAACGCTGGAGCGGCGAACGAGCGAGCGAGCGGGTGTCAGGTGTGCCTGGCTCTTAATCCCGCACGTTGGTCGTTTGTCGCGTGCAAAAATATTTCCAATACACTGGGAAAATATACATTAATTGGCCGTATTATTCTTCCTCTTGGTAGAGTTTTATTTATTACCATTTAAAGCCTTCAAATACCATAAATTCACATATATATCCTCCATTGGTTTCCCTTTATTTTGGCCAGTGTCCTCTCTTTTGCAGCTGCATTGTCAATTTCACACGCCAGTTGGTCTTCTCACTCTGCGACTGGTCGTCCGGGTCCATAGTCCTTGGTCCATGGTCCTTGTTTCCGCCACCACCGCCCTTTCAGCCCACTGGAGTGTATTTTGTTATTGCTAACCATTCGTGGCACGTTCAATTGATTGAATTGAAGTCGCATCGCAGCGCATCTCATCGCAGCGGAATGGCACGAGTCACTGGGAGAAATCAGGACATTCTGGGATCTGCTTACTGTGTACTATTTGATATATATGACGTTGCTTTAGGTTTTCCTTCTCTGTTCTTTTTTGTTTTATTTACAAATACTTAAAGGCTTCCTAGTCATATTTTGTTTCAGTGTCTGCAACAAGGCTGTCGGATGGCAATGTCCATTCACTGTTTTTGTTATTGTTGCCTAGGCTTGTTAGGCTGCGTTTGTTTTTGCTGCCGCCGCCTCGATCATATGTCCCTGCCAGCTGTCTCCTTCTGCCCATCTCGTCATCCCACCATCTCCATCTCCATCTCCATCTGCCCCGCCCGGTGGTGGCAATTATTCAATTTGATTTACTCTTCCTCGCCCGCTTTGTTTTCCCTCGCGCCGCGTCCCTTTCGAGCGGCTTTGGCACATTGTTGTTATCACACTTGAATAGCTGCCAAATGTGTCGCCCGTTGGCGGCGTCACAGTTTACACCTGTTTTCCCCACCTGCTCTCTCTCTCTCTCTATCCCTATCTCTACCAGAGAACGGCAAGGGTACACCCAAACAATAAGTGTACCCGAATCATTTGTGCGTTT
>JAEIIH010034834.1:0-33092 GCA_018904745.1 Drosophila orosa | reverse complement strand
ATATAGTGTAGGGTTTTATTGTGTCATGTATTGATTTTCCTTCTTATCTAGTTTATTTGATGTGTTAGGAAATGTCATAAATATATAGAGATGATTTAATGATAAAGAGTGCCTTGCAAAAGAGTTGTAAAAATGGAACAAAAGCTACCTTTATTTGTATAAGGACTTTCCACAACCATATTTATATTTTTTGGTGATATAATGGTTACTACATAACATGTTTTGATAGTTACGCAAATATACCTAAACTCTATTGATTTATTATTGCGTTTAGTTAGTTACCCTTTTAGCTTCAGGGGACATTTACATCATTCACGACATTTAAAAGCAGAATGGCAATCAAATAATTATTTTAATGGCAGAAATTGCAGTTGACCCACAAACGAGGGAGCAAACGAAAGAGAATCATTTGTTCTCTGGGACGCCAACGTGGCGACGATTAACCCGATTCGCTTTATTTTTTTCCTCCTCCTTTTTTTCACAGACCCCCGGGAACGGAAAGAACCGGACGGAAAGCAGTCGGGAGAGCTACGGAAAAAAGGCGTTGGAAAGAAAGGAAAAAGTAAGAGCCGGAATGGAAGGTGGGTTGGGGTTGCCTTTGCCGAGAACAATACAAACAAAATATAGAGTAAAAATGAAAAGAATTGCATCTGGCTGACAGAGGAGAGAGGTAAAAGTATTGCATGAATGTGTCAGCTGAAAAAATATAGCCAGCAGCAACTCAATTGCCCCAATTTGCATGGAGTGGCGGCGATAAACAAATAGCAAATATTCGCGAGACTGACAAATCAAATTTCAATAGATACAAAATGCAACTGGGGTATGTGAAAGCCCTTTCTTGCTGTTGAAGCCAACCATGTCAAGGCCGCATATGGCCAGTTTCACAGAGCTTTTAATAAACTTTAAAGATGGAAATATATTTATATAACAATATCAGAAAACTTTACTTAAATTCAAAACGTTAAACGTTAAAATCAACAATTTACAATATTTAAACACATATTTGTAGGAATATTAGGCATGATATTGCATCATTTTGTTATCCTTTCATTGTTCTAATTTTTAAAAAGAAATATAAACCCTATATTTCCCCATATCTCCATCATCTCCCAATGGAAATTCCCATATGGTATGCTCAGCAAATTCCCATGGAAACCAAGGCATCCGGACTACCTTTGAGATTAGAATATGCTATCGTTGGATGCGGTCTTTGTCCGTAGAGGAGGAGGCGGCTTATCTGGACCTAGCCTAACCTACTTTGGTTGCAGTCATAAATTAAAGCAACTTTATGGTTGCCATGGCAAACATAACCCAGTTGTGGCCTCTTTTCAGAACTGCAGCCAAGGTGTTTACACACAAATCAAATTGGCCAGTATCAAATATTAAATGCTGATCAAATATTCACCAGTGAAACCAAACCGAAATCAACTGAATAAATAATTGAATGTATAAATCAGAGCAGGGCAGTGCTGGGTGCTGTGAGTTTTGTGGGTTTTAATTTGTTTGCCACAAAATTATATTAGCACATATTGATTTTTACTGCTCACCAGCAGCCCCCGGAAATTTGCGCTGATGAACTGGGAGAACAAAAAGAGTTGGGAAGTCACTTGGGTGACCTTTAAATCGAATTATTTAAGCCACAGCGAACAGGCGACATTTTTACTGTGATTTAATTAGGGACGGAGTATATACAGATTTTCTGTAAATAAAGTAAAGCAAAGAAAATTCTCCACAAACAATATGAATAATTTTAATCAAAATAAAATAATAATAAAAATTAAAGGTAACGCAGATTTTGCTAGTAAATTTTTCCATAAAAACCTAATCTGAGTCACAAAAATTACCAAACCGAATAAAACGTTGTATAGGTGGAAATTTTATGTGTGTATCAACAATTATAAATCAATATCTTGTTTGTTTTTAAAAAAAGGCCATAAATAAAGACAAAAACCGAATGCAAAACTTATCCAAATATATATTATTTGTTTATTTTCTTTTTTTGGAAAACAAAAATGCAAGAAAATCCACAAAGCACTCTTGAAACATCGACTAAAACAATAGCTGTGACTCAGAGAGAACTTCAGAGATAAAGAATCCATACGAGAAACGATGATTAAGCCCGTCGTCGCATGGGCTAAATATGATAATGACGAGCAATGTGCGGAAAACCAGTTTTCGAGGCCGGGAATCACGAGAAGCGGCCATAAATCAAGTATAACAAGTCCTAGGCAAAGACCCTCGAAAAGGGAGCAGCGGGATCAGATCGATTGTCAAAGTGCAGACATTATAGGGGGACGCCGCTACCTGACAGGACCCG
Organism: Drosophila orosa; assembly: GCA_018904745.1. Taxonomy (NCBI): domain Eukaryota; kingdom Metazoa; phylum Arthropoda; class Insecta; order Diptera; family Drosophilidae; genus Drosophila; species Drosophila orosa. The sequence goes on along the minus strand of JAEIIH010034834.1, from coordinate 30,775 downwards.
CCCAGGTCGGTGACCCAGGTGCGCGGTCACTATAGCAATGACAATGGCCAGGACGAGAGACATGCTTGAACAGGATATATTTGTCAGTAATAGAAAAAGTCCACCTAGGTAGCAAGGATTTTATTTTGAATATTATAATATACTATAGTATTTTACGAAGATATTAAAGAATATATTTTAATCTCGAAGATCTACTTCATTTCAATCCATCTTATAAAGTTTATAAAATCAATATTGAAGAAGTTCCCATATAGTCTTTAGGAAACATCACAGAAACCATGAAATTTTTGAGTATATCTATAATAATATTGTCTATAAAAATTACATTGAAACTTTATCATTAATAGAAAAAGGTTAAATAGGTAGCAAGGATTTTATTTTGAATACTATAGTATTTTACGAAGAAATTTAAGAATATATTTAAATCTCGAAAATCTACTTATTTTACATCCATTTTATAAAAGTAAAATTGAAGAAGTTCCCATATAATAGATTCTGGGCTGTAATGAACATCAGATAAACCATGAAATTTGTAGTATATCTTTAATAATATATATTTTTTATAAAAATGATATGGCGAGGTTGTGGTTTTACACATTTCAAATTTGGTAGTAAGGAATTTTAAACTAAATAAATTAAAATTAAAACTTACCGAAGCTTGTAGTCTGGAAATATCAATCTAAGTTGCTGATATCTGATTGCAGAAACGCGACTCCGTCTGAAGTTGCTATAAACAAAATTGTTTACTGAATTAAGTTAATCTTAATTGTTTCTTCGTGTGCATCAAGTTCAGCAAATATCGGTTAACTATTTTTCCCCATTAATAATCTTTTTTATTTGATTTTGTACATTTTATGGCTTAATTGCACATTTTCTGCAAATCAAAGCGGATTTAATATGGGGCGAAATGTTGATAAATTATTCTTGAGATATAATTATTTTCTGGTTAATTTATAATAAATAAGTAAATATATTTAAAAGGATTTAACATATAATTTATATTAGTTTTTTTACTGCATTTATATGTATATTTATCTATATAAAGGTCGGCTACAGGCAATGTTTACTGTACTGGCTCTCAGAAATAATATTTATATCCTGTATTTGCTTTTAACAACAACACGTGTAACAACACTAAAACAGCATTTGCTGATTGCAGCTTCCCTTCCGTCCCCGTTAACCGATATTCACTGTATTTACAAGTGCACTGCTCTTGTTTCGCGATAAAAGTGGAGAAAGAAGGAAAACAACGTCAGATTTTGTATCTTGCTTTTGTTGTTGTTACTGCTGCTGCTGCAGTGAGAGGAAATGGAAATGCAAGTGGACAACTAAATGCGCAGCATGCAAAGTAATCTTTAGACGTTGTAAGTTGTGTTTCACGCGCAAAATTCCTGCGCCCTATTCTTCCCGAAGGGGGGTGGTAAACACACACACGCGCACTCCCTATCACACGCACACACACACACACACTCGCATTGGGCGGATGTGTATGCAAGTTAATTGTGCAGAGTCACAATGGAGCGGCGGAGGGAAAAGGGGCAGCGGCGCGACTGTTCACAATGGCACGTGCACTTGTCCCGATTTCGGGGGTTCACTTCTCCGCGGAAATTTACCGAGTCGCTGCGTTGGGGGTTGCTAACTGCCGCCTACGAAAGCGGAGCGCAGCACAGGTGATGAAACGCGGTGGATGAAAAAACGTTTATAAATTGCTTTTCTAGCGGTGGACGTGTTCAGTGTTACCAGATGCAAATATCATTTTACCCTAAATAATCTCAAAAAGTGGGAAATTCCTCTTAAAAAATCCAGTTTACCCACTAAAATTTAATAAATCAGTTAATTTCAAAAATATAAAGAAGAAACATCTTATTGTAACTTTAATTTAATTCTTTTTATACATAGGTAAATATTTATTGAAATTGAGATGTAATTTTAAGTCATCACCTTGAGAACATCATTGGAAATCTCGGTTTGGTAAACTTCTTCGCTTACCTTTGCACATTAGTCAAAAATTAGAAAAAAAAAGTAATAAAAAAAACACCATGTAAGTTCTTCTGAACACTCATTCACTAGCGAATGCATTATATTTTATTTATATCGGATCGTAGTTTATTTTATATTTAAATGTAATCACATTTGCACGCGAAATGTGTATCGACATAATTTCCATCATACTTTGCATGTCGTTTGTTAAATATATTCAAAAAAGATAAAACTAATTATTGCATCTGACTGCCCCTACTGCAACTACATAAACCAAATAATGCACCTCCTAATTAATTATTATTAATTAATTATTAATTAAATAATCGGGCAAACCGAGTAAGCGTCAAATGTCAAGTTACACGTTTACATTACATTACATAGCCGGTAAGTAAAAAATTGGCAGCATTGTTCGCTCGTGATCAAAAACATTGGCAGCATTGGTCGTTTCACATACTATCGATTGGTTTTATCGATTTTGCTATAGAACAGTTGGCGCCAAGTGATGCCAACAAGGAAACTGTTAAAGTTAAACTGTGACATTTAATATAAAATAAAAAAATAAAAAAAACTATAATTTAAAATGCAATAAATTTAATATATTAATAGTTTATACGATTTTTGCCTTTTAGCTCTGAAATTGGCTAGTAAACTAGCCAAAGTTTCATCTCTGGCACCGATCGTTGGCGCTTCAAGTTAGTCCCGCGATTTCTGAACAGGTGAACAGGTGCAAAAGCAGACTGGAGCCACGATTAGATCGGGTAATTTCCCTGTGGTGACTTCCCCGCAATAAATCGGAAATAGCCGCCCAGAATTATTTATGCTTTTATCACATATTACGGCTGGGACCCTAAAGCTCCTTTCATTTCGGTTAAAATTAAATATGTAAGAGTCTTAACTTGTTACCTGTTGAGATATCAGTGTGTGTGCGTGTTTGAGTGAGTGATAAGATTAGGCCAATGGGTAAACGTTTCGCTCAGTGATAACAGGCCGCTGAAACTTGACACAAGTGTAAATAAAAGAAGCTAAAAGTCGGGGAATTACTCATCTGAAAGAATGGCGAATTAGTGCAAGCTTTATATACTATATACGTATACACAAATCTGATGTCAACAATAATCATCAGTGTCCGTAAACAAATTATTATGATAACAATAAATAAATATGTATGTATGTACGGGTGTCAGCAGAGGAGATATGCTCATATGAGCAGCTTCCGGCTTCGGCAGCATTTAAGCTGAAATGTCCAGTGGAAAATTATCTAAATTGGACTACGAATGCGACTCTTACTGTGTATCTGTGTCTGATATTATAATGGTTATGGTCGGTGGTATTATAATATGTGGGGTGCCCCTACTTAGTTGTAGGTAAAAATGGAGAGAGAGAGGCTTAATTATAGGAACTATGGCTTATAGAATATAATATCATATAGACTGTACTTTTATTGGTTTAAACTTGTGAAGAAAATGATTAACATTACTTTAAACTTTCTAAGGTTGTTTTTCTAAGAGTTATCATACCGAAAAGTATCCCACTATTCAAATAGTTGTAAAATTAAAGGAAACCTAAATAGAAATTGGAAACAATAAGGCTAATGCCGTTGTGATTCATTGCCACCAAATCGAGTTAAATACAAGCAAAATGTGAGCGTAACTTTTAAATATTTATTGGTGAAAATTACTAAAAATTGGAAAAGCGTTGCTAACGTTTTAATAACCTCAACAAGCGGCAGTAAACGTGATCTACATGGATATTCTGGATCACGGAACACGGAGAGAGAGAGAGAGCCTCCAGCTAACCTGCAATTAGTGGATTTTGTTTTTGTGTCTGTCCACGGCGACCATTGTCACTTGTTAACCGCTCGGCGGGTCATTGCCCATTACAATGGTATAAAAAAATAGTACATAGAAAAAATATGAAAAAAAAGCCAAGTTGCACTGGCAGTTTCCCCATCTGCTTGTAGTCTGACGTCACACTGGTAAAATCCATTGCAACGAACACATTTCATTTAATTTCGTTTCAGTTTTGATTTTAATTTGGTTTTCCCTCTCTCTTCCTCCCTGCTTGTTGGTCATTAATTTGCAGACATGCAACAACTGTTGCAGCATTGCCATTGTCCGATATATCCGGTATAATGCTCTTATTACTCGAACTGTTTGGCCATAGCCTTCCCCCCAGTGGTCAACTCGCTGCGGGAGGAAATATTAATAAGTGCATTTCTAATAAATAGGCGCCACGAATAGTGAAAATAGTTAAAATAGTGATTCAGCGAGTTGATGGTCGAATACTCTATGTGTCTCTGATCGAGCACTGGGTTATCAGTGGCCACTTGCTGGTTCTTACCTCATAATTACTATTTGATTAGATTTAACAGGCTTGACCATTTATGGCAAGAAATTGCCACTGCAGATACACTGAGAGATAATGTTGGAAAACACTTGGATTTTCAGTGATTTATTAAAGATATTAAAACTGGGCAGCTATAAATATTTATAAAAATATATTATGCTTTTGCAGGAAGAATATCTTTTGAAATGTAAAATAATGGACGCAATCTTAAATTAAAAATAAATATAGATAAATACATCTTTGGAGAATGTCTCATAAGGAGGACTCTTGCGTGCTTCTCACTTTGTCTAAAGTTAAAGTTCATTGTTTTTATTAATTTGTTATATATCAAATAATAACTTGATTAAATACAAAGGTGATGACACTGATAAACTTATCATTTTTGTTATCCTCAAAAATATATACTACCTTCTCAGTTTTATTATTGTTTATTACCTGCTTCGAAGTAATATAGAATATAACTAAACAAAGGTATGTTTCTTGTTCTCTTGGTGTTTTAAATTACATATATTTTTTTAAGAGTAATAGGCTTTTCTTTACTTTTCTTTCCGTGCATAACTGTTGCTTCTAATATCAGTTGTTTGTGCCTAGGCTGCGACACCGTGTGAGAGAAATAAGCTATCTGAGCGTTGCTTTTGTTTAGCCCATTTGTTTGGCCTGCGCTCTTTATTTATTTGTTACCTACCTGTGCGAGAGAGGGAGAGGAGAGCCAGAGGGACTGAGAGAGCGAGAGGGAGTGGAGCTTACCTGGGGCACAACTTGCGACACCTTTTGCCGCCGCCGCCGCTCGCTGGCCGAGTTCAGTTCAGTGGCAATCGGCAGCCGGCAACAAAGCCAAACAGAACAATTAGTCTCGACCGATATACAGTGTTCTGCTCATATATATCCGCATATATAGGTTTAGGAAGCGCACAAAGTAAACCATGTAAAGTCTAGCGATTACGGTGAAGATATGGTAATGTGCACTACATAGCCACCAGAAGGTACATCTAATGGGAACTCCACTTCACGTACTTACGATCTTTTTTTTTTTGTAACCTTTTTCAGTTGCTTTTGCGGTGAATGCGATTAACGGCCGACAACTGTCCCACGAGCTTCGGATAAAGAGATTGATATATAGAGATATAGAAAATGGCCTCCAATAGCAGCAGCACCACTGATCTGGACAGCCAGGTCAATGTGGAGGACTTGCCCATTACGTTCAAGGTGAGTCTGCATTGCGGAATGGCTATTTAAGTGCTGTGAAATGACTGGCGCAAGTTCAGCCACCGATCCCAGTAAACACCTCTTGCATGGCGGTTTATACACTGGGAAAAATTAGTGGGTTACTTAGGAAATTATAGATTTATTCAAAATATAATTTATAAATTATTTAAAATGATTTTCACCCAAAAAAATTGATAAATAGCCTTAATAGAGCTTAGTTTTATCATGTTTTGTGGATTTAAATAATTGAAAAATTTATTTGTTTAACAAAAATTAATCGTAGAATGAAATAGAGAATATTTAAGCCGCATGTTTGGTCAAACGAATATACATTATTCATACTAAAATGAAATTAGGACTAATACATGTTTGGTCAACGAATATTATACATGAAGTTTTTGGCACAGTATTGAATCCTGTTTACTAAATTAGTTTACTTTCCCTTCGGAATCATATATGTTTTTATTAAATAGAGATTTATTGTGGTAGTTAAACTAAAATATTAAAAAAAAAATAACTTGATATTATTTAGAATCTATGCAATATTTTTTTCGACTGTTGAAATCCAACCCAAACATATGTACATATGGAAATACCACCCGCACTCTAAACCGAAAATGGCCAAAAAATAAAAAAAACAGAGCCAGACACGCACGCGTCACGCCCTGCTGAACCCGAGAGAGCTCAAACACACAGACTTATGAGCAGCAGCGGTGACTCCAACTTTTTGGCCCGACTGTGGACATCCGGTCGAGAACCGCGGCCGGGTCGGATGCAAATGAAGCGACTCTAACGGCAACGCATGCGCAGCGGAAGCGAATGCCACCAATGAGCTGTCCCAGAGGAGGCACCCCCACAAAAACATCTCTCACACGCAGAATGCGAGAAAAAGTTGGGTTTTTGTTGAGTTTCAAGCTTCCCAACTTAATTACTATTTAAACATAACCATTAACCATTAACAGAAACTCTTAAGATACAAGAAAGAGAAGGAAAAGTTCACAAACTAAAATTAGAATTGGCTATCGATGATTATGTATTATTTAATTAAAAAATATTATTCCCCTTCTTTCAGGTAAAATACATTGGCTCAGAGGTGGCTCGCGGATTGTGGGGCATCAAGTACACCCGCCGACCCGTAGATATTATGGTGGGCGTGGCCAAGAACCTGCCGCCCAACAAGGTACTGCCAAACTGCGACCTAAAGGTATCCACCAACGGCGTTCAGCTGGAGATCATCGCCCCCAAGGCCAGCATCAACCACTGGAGCTATCCCATTGACACAATATCGTATGGAGTGCAGGATCTGGTGTACACCAGGGTCTTTGCCATGATCGTGGTCAAGGACGAGGCCAGTCCGCATCCGTTTGAGGTGCATGCCTTTGTCTGCGACAGCCGGGCGATGGCCCGTAAGCTGACCTTTGCCCTGGCCGCCGCCTTTCAGGACTACAGCCGAAGGGTCAAGGAACTGGCCGGGGAGGAGGATGATCAGACCACCGGGGACACCATAACGCCGACACGCCAAAAGTTCGCCATCGATCTGCGGACACCCGAAGAGATCCAGGCCGGCGAACTGGACCAGGAGACGGAGGCGTAGGCAATGTGGGGTTGTTGGGTTTAATGTCAATGTGATGTCATAGTTACTTATCGTCCAGTGTCCACTGTATTTGTATATTTTGTAGTTCTCTCACCTGGTAGTTGCCTCATACAGCTAATTACCCAAAGCTTAAGTGTTAATGCGATTTGTAAACGATTTTCTATAATAAATTGCGAATATTGTACTTATGTTTAGCCCTTTTTTTATATGGGGTATTTTTCCCTTTATATTACTTTCTCCTATTTTTATTTTATAATTTAGCAGAGCCTAAAAAGTTTGTGTTTTAAGTCTTTTGTTTATCTTATTAACTTTATAGCTAGAAATAGTGAGAAAAAGTACAACATTCTTGCACTGAAATACACTTTAGAACATCGCTTAATCCTTTGGTTTATCTGTAGAAAATATTATAATTTATTTTATTATTAGAATGTCTTTAGGTTGCTTTTAAGCTGACCATCTCTACCGCTCAGAGGTTGAATGCGATTTGGCAAGACACAGGACACTCAAACCTCTGCACGATGGAGTTGACTAGCTGGCCAAAAACATATCGAATTATATTTTCACCACAAAACAAAGTTTTTGATTTTTAAGATTTTTATTTTAAGATTTTTTTCTTGTTTTTTTTTTGCATATTTTTTGTATCGTAATTTTCTTCAACGCTCGTGGGGAACAACAATTCTAAACTTAAATTTCAACTCTCGTGCGCGTTTTTCCTTTGGGAAACGTGGCCATAAAACTAGGAAATCAAAAATAATTAATGTAGAACTTGCCTAGGTGCAAATGAGTGGGATAGCGTTTTAGGGAACTAGGAGGTGTGAACGGGGTTCCGGTTCGGGCTAAGTGGGAGCAGGAGGCTGGTCCTCTCCGGGGACAGCTATCTGTCCATCTATCTCTCCGTTTCTCTCTCTGGGAGCTTAGCTGGCATCGGCACGGAACAGGAAGCGCCGCTTGCGGGCATCCATCTTGGGCTCCCTGACCTCCGGTTGGGATTCCGGTACCGTTTCCACCTTGCTCCCGGTCACGGGCAGCGTCTGCACCTTGGACATGGCTGGTTCGGCGGCTGAGACGCGCTTGTAGATGGGCAGGATGAGCTCCTCCTCCTGCTCCGGCATAGGTTCTGGCTGCTCCTCGATTGCCTGGGCAGGAGTGCTCTGAACCAGGGTCATGGGTGCCGCTGCACCTGGTGTGAGTATCAGCTCCATGGGAGCCATTTGGTCCTTCTTGGGGGTCTGGTCGAGGCGCTCTTTCACCAGCTCCACAATGTCGTCGATGCTAATGGAGGGCATGTAGGAGGCAGTGACTAGGTTCTCCTCCTGGGCATCGTCGTGGCTGGGCGTTTCCTCGGGCTTGGCTTCAGCCTCAGGAGTTATTTCCCTGTCGGTCTCGGAAATAGTTTCTTTCACTTCCTCCGGAGTAGCTTCCTTGACAGCTTCTTGGATCTCCTCAATAGGTGTTTCTTCTTTGACTTCTTCTGGTGTCTCCGCCTTCACTTCCTCAGGCACCTCTGATGGCGCAGAGATTTCGGGAACGGGCTGAGCCTCCACTGGAATCACCTGAACTGGAATCTGATAGTCCATGGGCAGATGGTTTAGCTGCATGATGTTGATAATGGGCGAGTCCTTCATCATTTGGTGCTTCTGCACCTTTTGGGGCTCCGATTCCTCTACGATTTGCTCCTCGACGGAGGCATTCTTGTCCACGATCTCTGGCTCTGGCAGCTTAGCCTCCTCAATGGACACATCCGCATTATAAACGGGTAGAATGGTGTCTGCCATGTCAGTCTCGGGTTTCTCTTCGTTCTTTTTCAGGGTATTAAGGAAATCGGTGATCAGCTGCTCCGCCTCGGCAGCCATCACAGGATCCACGGGCTTGAAGCCACCCAGTGACTCCTGGGTCTCTCCACCTTCTGTTTCGCTGTTGCTGCTGCTGCTATCAAGGATTTCCTCTACCAGTGGACTGTGTTGCTCCATTTCGGGAGTGGCAGGCATGCTTTCCGGGGCATCGGCTGGCTTGGCTGCCTCCAAAGCTTCAATGCTGACGGGGGTTTCCTCATTGGAGTTGCTGGTTTCTATGATGGCAGGATCCGCTTTGATTTCCTCGGGCTTGTCTTCATGGATTTCCTCAACCTGGGCGGGTACCTCAGGCTCCTCTTCGGCTTTGAGATTCTCCTCTGGCTTGAGTTCTTCTTGGTTTCTGATCTCTTCTGCTGGAATAGTTTCCTCTGCTGGCTTGATCTCCTCTGCTGGCATAATCTCTTCTTCTGCTTGGATCTGCTCTGCTGGCTTGATCTCTTCTTCAGGCTTGACTTCTTCTGCTGCTTTGATCTCTTCCTCTGGCTTAAGTTCCTCTTCTGTCTTGACATTCTCCTCATTTGCTGGTTCCATCTCGCTTTCCTCGGGCTTCGTTTCATCCAAACTTTCCACTATGACAGCGGGAATCTCCTCAATGGCTTCAATGGGCTTTACATCCTCAATTCTGGTATCGATCTCAATCTTTGTGGGTGTTACCTCTTCCGGAACTGTCTCTGGCTGAACGAAGGCCAAGGCTGGCTCCGAGGCCTGAACCTCGGGCTCCTGAAGTTCCACGGGAATAAATGCTGGCTCCGCGAACATGGTCTGCAGCTTCAGTGTGGGCTGGGGCTCACTTAGCTGAATCACAGCCTCGGTGACTGCTGGTTCGCTATCCACCACTTCCTCCACAGGCTTGGCTGTGCTCGTGCTGGTTGGCTTATTGAAGATCGCCGGACGCTTGCGAATGCCATTGAAGAGTTCATTTCTCATTGGTGAAGGAGCAGCGATGGCGGGCCTGAAGGCATGAGGTTTCTCCTTATTCGGCCTGATGGTGAATCGCTGTGGCTTCGGTGGCTTGGATTCCACTTCCAAGGGAGCAACTGGTTCGGGAACAGCTTCCACTTCGGGAGCCGAGGTCACCGGAGCTGGAACCTTTCGCTGGGGCTGCTGAGGCTTCCGGCGATTGGGCTTGGGCTTCTGCACCTTGACAGGCTTTGCGGGCTTCGGGGGTTCCGCAACAGCAGGCTCTGCTGGGGCTTCAGGCTCAGCCTCAGCCTCAACGGGTTTGGCATCCATTACCTCCTTTTCCGGCTGCTCACTCTCCTCGGGCGTGGGCTTGCTCTCCTCCTCCGCTGCTCCACCAAAGTTGCCGTTCAGCTCGTAATACCTGGCGCTATCTTGGCACTCGATGGTCATGTCCTCGCGACGCATGCAGGTGAAGGATTCCTGGGGAAGGAAGTATTGCAATCAAATAAAATAAAATGGCGACATTCAAGGACATTCACCTGACTAAATATAGTTTCCTCGGGGCAGATGAAGCTCCAGCGGAAGGTGTTCTCACGGCCATCGGCATAGGTCACCGGCAGGCACACGTGGAAGATCTGGCAATCGTTGTCCACGTCCGCATAGTAGCCGTACGTCTTGTTGGAGCACGAGAAGTTATCCGTGATGTCAGCCCGAATGGAGGTGGCATTGCTGGGCAGAGTGAGGGTGCCCAGGGAAGCTGCCTCCTGAGCAGGAGCTGCCTCGGCCTCCGTCTCAGTCTGCTCTGGCATTTCCACCTCAGCCGGCAGCGGTTCCTCACGGACCACTGGGGTTTTTCTTTTCTGGAAGAAGTTTATTAATATTTATTATATTATTAAACATAAATCTTCAAAAACGTATTAAAAATCTTGCAAGATAATATCAACATTAAATAATACTTTGTGAATTAATATTTAAGAAAAATACGATAAAACTATTTGTGTTTCTCTAAGACAAAATCTATGATAAACAGAGTATCACGTCCTGAGAGATTAAAAAATATATAAATTATGTTTAGGCAATATTAAGCATCCTAATATTCCAGAGAATATATCCTTGATCTTCAATGGTTAATTATATAATAGTATATACAACACACCTTTTTAATTATAAATCTGTTTAAGATATATTTGAAGCTTATTTTGTATTGGACTTATTTGTGTATAAATTTCGTTGTTAATATTTAGTTTAATTTATTTTCTTGTATATTAACTAAGACAAGTGCAGTATACCTTGTCGTAATAGCAAAGACTTTACTTAATTTCTGCATATGATTAGCCAGCTGCGACCATCATTCGGCTAACGAGCTACGTGATTGGCGTGGATAATCCAAGAAATCCAGCACGTGACCCTGCGATCGTCCGAACTGCTAGGGACCCGAAAAAATTTCACTTGTGTTCTAGTTTTCGTCTATTCGGTTGGCGGTAAGTGAAAATTGAAGCGAATCGAATCGAAGAGACTGTAATCGAAGAAATAACCCCTGCCTTACTGTGCACTTCGCACCTGTTGCCGCGGCTGCGCTGCCCTTTTAAGGGCCGCGCAGTGCAATTGAAGTCACTTTCGAATGGAACGCTCAAATATTATCACATAATATTTTAGCCATATTGATTGGTTTTTTGTTGCTGTTGTTGTTGTTTTATTTTGAATTATTTTGGGCGCTGCATTTCAATGAGCTTTGAACGAAAGCCTTTCCCCCTGATATATCCCCAATAAGGGCCAATGGATGAGTAATGCTGTTTTCATTGCAAAATTGAAATGGCTGTCAGTATTAAGGGGAATTAGCTATTCCTGGTACATTCCACATGGCGAATTCTTGCCGGCTTCTACCTGTCATTAAGCCACCTGCAAGTGCCTATAAATACCTTAGACCAAGAAGTCTCTTCGTTCTTCGTGGTTCTTGGTGCTGCTTGGCCGTTAAAGAAGGCTAAACGCTTGGCATACCAAATAAGCAGGGACTGAAGCGAGAGATGTACGATTTTCGACGGGGAGTATGCAAATGCAGCGAGTCCCCCCCCAGGTTCAGGTTGTGTCCCATTAAAACTTTATTGTATGGCTCGGCGGGCCGGCAAACATTTTCGTTAACAGTTCTTCTCCCAGTAACCATTTCCGTTAAGGCGAACGGAAGTGGTCACTTTGGTGGTCAGGCTGTCTGCTGGATATTCCCGGTTGTCTGTGGTTAGCGGTTTACCCGGTTATAGGATTGGAAGTAGGATATTTGTCGATTTTTTTTTGGGTTTATCAGATGTTAAATATGGGGAGTATTTATTTTACTTGTCACAGGATTAATCAAATTTGCGATTTACAAATCATCATCAAATAAATAGAGTATAAATAATCCGACATAAGGATATTCCAGGTTATTATGAGCATTATGGATATGGTTTATGGTTTATCGTATAACAATGATTGGAAATTCCCTATTGCAGCATTACTTGTTTAATCAACTACCTATATTACCCGATCAGCGTATCAAAACGTCATAAAACAGCATCATTATTAGTCAATTGTAGGAAAAACTGATATCAGGATAGTCCCATAACTAGAAAACTGAATATTTCACTTTATAATTCCCCCTTTTGCCATATTTACAGGCTAACTAATAATTCTACCCGATTCTCGTACTGAAAACTCACCTGGTGGGAATTCAACGGTCCTGCGCTGCAGACGACCGACAGCAGAATTAGCACACACACGGTTTTCCACATTTTACGACACAGATTGTTCAGTTAAGGTCACTATATATGTATATATAATATCACACTTGTCTTAAGCACATTCGATAATCCGTTTTTTCCTAGCTTTTTGGCTATTTTCGAGGAGTTGTGGAGGAGTGTGGTGTAGTGTGTGTGTGTGGTGTTTAATCCAATTCGGTTTCGATATCCAGGCTTAAAAACCAAAGCTTGCACTCGCACTGCGGCTTTCACACCTGTGAGGCACCGTTGGCTGGGAAATACTAACTGCGACCGTCCGAACAGCGCACCGCCCAATTTATATATTCTTCGCGCTGATTTATTAAGAATGCAAAAAGCCAGAGAAACCGAAAGAAAGACTCACTCACGCACACCAAGGGCCCCCTTCAGGTGCGTGCTCGCACACATACTCGGGGCAAAGAAAGGTGGCACAGCAACAACTCAATTACACCTACAGACCATTACCTTTACAATTACATGGCGAAGAGGAGGCTTCTTCGCAGACGTGACATTGCGTATACGCACATGTATGTACATAGGTGTGTTCGTGTAATGGTGTGTGTCTGTTGAGTTTGGCGCGCAGGCGCTTAAAGTGTGCCGCTTTTTTGGGCCCGCTTGTGGAACGCATTCACAGTGGAACCTGAGTGAGTGGGAGAGAGTCAGCAGAGAACGGGGAGAATTGGAAGAATGGGGAGAATCTTAGTCTACAAGAACAAGGGATTTGTTTTGAGATTTCTAAAAGACAAAACTGATAAATATTACAGAGAAATTAAAAAATAGTAGAGACAACTTGCGAAAAATAAAAATAAAGGATCATAAAGTGGGACGCTTTGATCAATATAGATTATCCCAAATATAAATGTGTTTGATGCTTTTTCTAAGACGATTATTTGATCTTTAAAATCTCTAAAAAAAATCTTATAGAAAGGATACCTCTGTCTGATTGTATTTTAATATTTTATCCAAATAAGAAACCATGCTGGATTAAATTATCCAGAAAAATATTTTTTTAAATGTACAAAGTTCTCCAGACTCGAGGTCAAGTCGGCTTCGATTTAGTAAAAAATCAAAAGCTCGACTTTATCCAAAAACAATAAAAAGAAAAAAATGTGTAACAATTTCAAAAGGCGTAACATCGCCTCAACTGTCAATTGATAGCTTGGCTTTCACTGTTTCGTTTCATTTGATTCTGCACTCGACACAAAAGATTCCTTAAAAATTCATATAAATATTTGTTTAATTTTTTAGAGCTCTATACACACCAGTTTTCTTCTTGTTTTCCGTAACAATAACGTGTAACGAGTTTCCATTCCTGGCCAGTTTTTCGCGAACTCTTTCCTGGCATCTACAAAATTATAGATTTCTAGTTTTGCATTGAACTCACATGGAGCTTGGAGAGATGGAAATAGATATGATAGAAATAATCAACGGACTCCTGTGCTCCGATCCAGATAAGATTCGCGCGGTAAGTATAATTTAGGAATAAAGAATGTGGTGGACTGTGAAGGGAGCTTCGCAAGGGGAGTATCCTTTTCCATTAACAATTTTCCACTACACCTTTTCAACCAGTCGACGGCCGCTTTGATGGAAGCCTACAAGAATCCAAATAGTCTGCTTGGCTTGGTTGACATTGTGAAGACTAACACGGAGGCCCAGATACGCCACTCTGCAGTCGTGCTCCTGAGTAAGCGACTCTGCAATTTGCGTCACTGGTCGGCAGTTCCTGCCGAGCACAAAGCCACGTAAGTCCCAAGCTCAGGCCTCTTAGCTCAAAATCAATAATTTATGGGTCCCGTCGCTCAGCATCATGAGTGACATACCGCAGGCCCTCTACACGGAGGAGGAGATGTGCGTGACGACCGTTTTGGCCCAGTTTGTAGCCATACTGATTAAGAATGAGGTGGACAAGTCTGAGAGATGGATTGTAGAGCTTATCGTGTACATCCTCCATAGTTGCAGCAGTTCAGAGCCCAGGGAGAGTGAGCGGGCCTCCTCGATCTATGCAACGCTAATGGCAGCCGCAGCCGATCAGTTCGGCGTTCACCATGAATCCTTCTACGCGTTGTTCGTCAGCCTCCTTTTGACTGCAGAGACCCAGGTCGACTTGACTACACCCACAATGGTCAACGTGATGAAGGGTACAAGCTATGTGCTGCCATTTATCGTGGGAGATACTGCCACCGAGGAGGAGATAGTAACGGTCTTGCCGCTGGTCCTCATCGCGCTGGACGAGTTCGCCTTGAAGGGCGACTCTGAAAAGTTTCATGAGGTTTCTATGATGTTGTACAGCATAACCAAGAATGTGGCCCATCCCGAATTCCTTGTGACGATGGTGCTGCAGTTCTGCCTGCATGCGGCGAGCAATAGAGAAATGAATGATAATATTCGCGTTTGTGTGATTGCCTTCCTCGCGCGTTTTGTGCCCATCCATAAGAAGGCCATCGTTCAGCTAAATCTACTGCAGACCATTCTATGCTACTTGTTTGAAATAATGTGCACTGACGATGACGATGGCCACTCCGTGGGCGCAAGTTCCGTCTGCCTGCAGTGTACGTGGACATTGGAATTGCTGTCTACCAACATGCCGGAGGAGATAGTTGAGCCTATGGTGCAGCTCCTGGAGCCGGCTTTTCGGAGTACGGCGCCGATGTGCAGGGGCATCGGCTACTTATGCCTAGGCATTTTAGCCGTTGGCTGTTCAAAGCTCTTACGCCATAAGTATCTCAGGGATATGGTGGATGCAATCATCAAAGGCATCGCTGACAGCGAGCCTCAGGTGCAAGCACCCGCATTCTTTGCCCTCAGCCGGTTCTCCTCTCTCTTTCAGCCTGAAATCTCTGAGCTTGCACCGCTGATTGTGCCCGGGATATTTGAGAATCTAATCCGGCTGGTACAGCTCCTCTGGGTACGACATCTCATAACACTTTGTATTCTACAAACTTTCTGTCATTTTTTTTTTTAGGCTGACCAGCCGGAGCCGTCCTGGATCGTTTGGCTGTTCCGTTCTATGAACACCTTTTGGGAACATCTGGAAATGGACATCGCTCCCCATTTGCCCATCTTGATGGACTGGTAAGTGGGAAGCGAGTTTATTCCGTTGTTCTCCCCACTGATAAGCTCGTTGGGCTCTTAGCCTATTCGATATACTAGACCCCAGCAACTCGTTGCGTATTCGCGGGTTCGCTCTGGGCAGTGTGAAGAGGGTAGTTGAGGCAGCAAAGGAGCACGTGGTGCCGTACATCGAGAGGATAATCGAGATTCTTTGTTCGTTTCTGCTGAGGCATGTCCCGGACGAGATGGCACCGCTGCGGCTGCAGGCCATCGAAACGCTAGCGTCGATTATCCGTATCCTGCCGAAGGAACCCGTCATGCCGTTGCTCAATCCCACGAAGATTTACTGCCTGATGATGTTGGAGGAGGGGCCCATCTCCGATCCGGACCTCCGCGCTAGCATTTATGGATTGATTGGAGCTCTTTCGAGTCTTATGAACGAGAGCATGGCTGAGGTTCTCCCCCAGGTCATACCACCGCTCATTCAAACTTTGGTTTGCACTGAGGAGCTGGATTTAATTCAGGAAGCCGACAGCGAGGAGAGTGCAGACGATGTACCGGTGAAAAATGACTATCCCGCAGAGAAGATGTCGGCCATCAGGACGCTATCTGAACTGGCCGTCAACACTCGTGCCGCTTTTGGCCCCTATATCTGTGAGGCCCTTGAGAACATCTACAATATGCTCGACCATGCCTCCCATCAAATTCGCACATCATCCGCAGTCGCCATTTGTGATTTTTTAACTGCTCTCAATAAGTCGGGCCTCAGCGACGACGTGACACTCGCCTGCGAAACCCTAATACCCAAGTTTGCAGACATGATGTACGGGGAGGAGGTTGCTAGGGTGCTCATCCGTCTGCTCGATGAAATGGGTACATTTTTCCGGATCAACAAGCAGGCGGCCATGCCTAACCAGGAGTGTGCCGAACTGATTCACGGTTGCATCCGGGACGTTTTCCTACATAAAATGACATGCCAGTTAAATGATCATAAGGACGATGATGAGGATGATGAGGATATGGATAGACGGCAATCCGATAAGATTTTGAGAAGTGCCGCCAAACTGTTGGCCTCGTTGGGATACACCCTGGATTCAATGACATTTTCCCTGTACTTTGGCCGCCTATATCACTTTTTGACTCGAAAGCTGGTACGTAGCAAACACATTGCGGCTGTTGAGTTTGAAACCCAAAATCAATGTTTTGTTCTTTCGATTTGCAGGCCAAGGACAAAAAGAACGATAACGTACGGGCATACATCTACGGAACTCTGGCCGAATCATTCCAGAACCTGGAAAGCTGTACCGCCCTTTATTTTCACATTTTCTGTCCCCTGCTTCTGGACGGAACCAAAGATTCCGATGCCAAATCGCGTGAGAACTCCTTCTACGCCCTCGGCGTACTAGTCAGCCATTCCGAAGAGACATCATTTGAGTGAGTACTAAGGGGAAGATGGAGAAGAAAGAGTTTATTTCGGGTAACCTTAAAATTCCTTAACAGCTCATATCAAACGATCTTGGATGCCCTTTACGATGCGAGCATCAGGGAGACCTCTAATGCGGCTAAGGACAACATTGGCGGAGCATTGGCGTGCATGTTACGGACCAATGTTGAGGCTATGCCGCTGGCGGTCTACTTGCCGGTGTT
Source organism: Drosophila orosa (assembly GCA_018904745.1). Lineage (NCBI taxonomy): Eukaryota > Metazoa > Arthropoda > Insecta > Diptera > Drosophilidae > Drosophila > Drosophila orosa. The sequence continues at coordinate 13,445 of JAEIIH010034834.1, read as the reverse complement.
CTTGTCCTTTCTGCCCCTGCAGAAGGATTTTGAGGTTTACGACACTGTGCTGAAAACATTCCACAAGCTTTACACCGAGGCCGATGCCAGCACCATCGATCATTTAGAGGAAATGTTGTATATCATTATTCTGGCTCTTCAGGATAAGCAGATAGCCTACGAGGATACCAAGGAAACCGCCATGAAGTTCATTAAGCTGGTCCGCACCGAACATCCGGAGAAGTTTAATAACATTCTAAATGCGAACCCAGAGGTGCTAGAGTTTGTGGGGACCCTGTAACCCACCAATAACCATCATTAATATGCCGGGAAGTCGTAGTTCCCCTAACAAGATGCACAACACCAGATAGGCAAAAGAGCCTGCTTTGAAGAGCCGCCTCAATGTTTTTACCCTTCAAAGTACAGCAATAGCAAGCAACTAGCGCCGTCGTTTACACACATAATAAATGGAAAATATACCATAATTATTATTATTATTTATTTATAGCCATTTCCGATGCCAATGGCCTCTGTGCAGCTTTCGCTTTTTCGAGGCATACGTGATTTTGATGGCACCAGCCAAAGGGACGCAATAGGTTGAAATAAACACGAAATTAGAAATTCATAATTGTCGCGTAATAGTGTAATACGTGGACTGGTAGCACACCATTCTAAATTGCTAATGCGCCTTAATAGGCTCCGCTTGTTTCGGGAGTTATTGGATTCGTTATTATTTCTTCTGCCTTTTTATTTTGTTGTATTATTTGGGTGTGTGAAAGTCACTGCATGATGATATTTCGTTTCGTTGCATAATCCTTCTCTGCGGAGCGCCCAGGGCCGAGCCAATGAACCCCATCGAATTCGGGTTTGCCCATCGCGGGAGTACGGAGATGGTTATGGTTCTGTCTCTGCTGAAGTGATCTTTGCCAGTCCATAAAACTGCAATCTCACGTCGTTGGCGGGGCAATCTTTCGAGTGTAATCTGTGGCGGTTGAATCCTCGTCGTCACCCATCTGCCATTCTCGTTGCCTGATACTAATGGATAAACAATTTCTCGGTAATAAAACATTGTCACATTATTAACTGAAGGTTCTTTGGAACTTGGCTCAAATGCTAAAATAGGATGGGGAATGCTGTGTCGATGGGGTTTTTTTTTTTTGTGGGATGAGATAACTTAATTACGGCCCAAGTTCTCTGAAAGTTATCTAAAACCAAGAGGCTTAGTCAGACATTTTGTATAATTAGAGGGGAATCACTTTTTAAAGCACAGCTTTTTATGGGAATAAATAAATATATAAGTATGATGGCGGTATGATTTTGATTAATTTATTCTCTTATTTTTTCAGAGTAAAATTCTTTAAGAAAACACTTACAGAATATTTGATTAAGACTATTTTAAAAGATGGCAGTTTATTTCTTAGCTTATTCGTGATATTCACGCCTCAAATTAGTACATTTTTCCCCTTAAGTTTTTATATAAATAAACCTATTTTCCAAGCAAACAAATAAAATAAACTCGTTGAATACACCCTTTCTGACGACTCCCTTCAGTACGACATTATTTAGCATAAATCATTAACATGCCTTCAGGCACTTTTTCGCACTTGGCAACAAAGTAAGCAACTCGCAATGCATTTTGCGTGAAATGTTTGCTGGAAAAGACTGGCAGACAGACGGAAATCGTGCAAAGATAAGCCAACGGCGACGTGTTGAGGTTCTACTTTCTGGCAAAAAGCAGAATCATGACTGGAATTATGAAAAATTAAATTATAAATAGACAGAGGACAGGGTATTCTTCTTTTTTTTTTTTACAAAAATGTTTCTGCCTTTAGAAACCCTTTCTTTTTTTTTTGGGTTTTCTGCCTCGATTATAATGCAGCGAAAAAACACATGTAACTTTCTAAAATGCAAATCTCGCTGCAATGGAAAATCATGAGCGCTTTTCAATTTCAGAAGCCACAAAAAACGAGACACTGGACACACGTGTGGGCGTTGGAATTGGAATTAAAAATGTTCCGCCACCGATCAGAGTCGCGTGCACGGTGCGTATACGTGATACTTTCTAGTGGCCATTAAAATAAAATAAAATAAATAAATTAAGTTTGCGTTAAGCGCAGTCCGGCAATCCGGCAATCCGGCAATCAAATGCCCAAGTTGACAGTTCAATTTGACAGCGGCACGTCGTCGCCTGTCACTTAGTGGAGCAAACCTCGGAACGCGCTTAGAAATTCGCTCAAAATCGAAACAAATCGATAACAATCGATCAAATATTGACCCATGCCAAATGTCACTATGGAGTGGGCGTGACGGTGACACTTCCTTTCGCCAAAATCCACACATCCATTGATACTATATAAGATACTATTTATGGTTTTGCGCAAACACCGCACGTTGCTCACCGTTATTCCACCTGAAGGTGGGCTCTTCTTCATCCTCATTGAGCGAAAAATTCGCGCTACGAGAATTTTAATTTAATTGATGGACTCGCCAATTTTTGCAGTACATTTATTTTGGCAACACATCGAGAACAGATTGTATCTGCATGATATATGGCCAGGAGCCTCACCCACCCCGAAAACCAGATCGATCCAGCGCCGCCCACTGCAAACATAAAGCAAAGTCCGAAATGCACTGAAATAAATTGGCCAAACCTCGATCTATGGTAGTCAAAAACTATATTGTAATCAATTATTTAAAGATTCCTAGTCTAGCAACATTTTCTGATACCATTCCACAATGTTTATGTTTCAATACCCTGTATGGTTTAAGGCTATTAATTATAGCATAATTAGATATTGTCTTTTAATGTTACACACAAAACTTTGGGTAGCTCATTATAAGTCCGATTAACAAACTTAATACTCCCATTTAAATCCTTAAAATTGATCTAATTTCCTTTCAGTGCACAGGCGTAGTTTAGAAAGTGCTGAAAACTAAACTATTTCTGTTTCTCCCCACAATCAATTATGTGGCACACGTTTGCAGACACCTTCGGTTCCAGTTTCAATCCAATCCAATCCAATCCAATACGATCCGATATGATCCGTGGCGGGGCTGGAACTTGGACCCAAGGGCTCCCACGCATTGGGCCAAGTCAATTGAATTTTTATGGCCAATTTCATTGATTTTAATTTTGCTAATGATAAGCATTTCTTTGCACGAACCTCCGCCCACTCCCGCACACGGCATGTCAATTCGCTTTTCTTCGCGCTGCCCCACGGTGCATTTTAATGGCCCGAAGAGAGGTTTTCTTTCAATTAATTTAAACAAGGTCAATATCAAAATGTGATTGTGGCGCTGGCAAACTTAAACGTGTCAGAATGCGTGTGAAGCTGACGAGAGGCTAATTTGAGTCACAACATTTAAGTTTGCAGCACTTTCTTTTTGTCTCCCCGCCATAGAGTTTTAGATCATTGCTAAGTAAATATTTAAAAAACTGTGATAAAAAAGGGTATCATTATACAAAATGGGGAACCCATAACTAGTTATTTCTTGTACTTATCAGGGTAATTGCCTTATATAAGCTAAAAAAAAAAATAGTATAGATATATCTGCCTTTGACATAGTTTAAACCAATGTATAAATAATAGTAGATAAATTAGCATAAATTTATAAATACATAAAACGTCTTTTCTATACAATTTCTTGTGAGTTTCTTCTTCAAAAAAGATTTAAATACTATTAATAAATGATCAATTCTCTTCTTAATAAAGACATCACTTCTTCGGACATTTATTAAAACATTTTCCCCAAATCAGCAGTCAAATTTATTAGCCATAAATTCGGCGTTCAGCTTGTCAGACGTTTGTCAAACACAAATTTAATTGGTTATTACAAACATTGTCGTCAGTGATTTTGTTGTTTGCAGAAATTTTTAAAATATTCATGGCACGATTTGCGCATGCGCAAATTGCTCGACGAGACACCCAAAAAAAAGCAACAAAAGAAGAAATAAATGGGTCCCGAAGACGCGTCTATTTTGGGCGCACGTCGTCCCTATTTGGTATTACGGAGCACACTTCAGCTCCAGAATTGGGCCACGGAATTAGAATCAACTGCACGGGCGAACAGGTGAAACTTCTCTTTCGGAATTCCAGCAAGAAGTGACCGCATTGTGATTGGGCGGAACCCCAATGGGATGGCAGATTGTTTGGGTGGCAGGGATCCGGCCCAGAAATGGGAAGCAGGAAGTGGGTAGGAAATCTAGGAGGAAATTAAAAATAAAGCTAACTTTGGGTAGCCAAAGTTTGTATACGCTTTCAGTTTACAAGCGGACAGCTCTGTGTTTTTATTAGGTTAATAAATGCAATGTTAATACCCTGCAAAAGTATAAAAAGTTACTTCTGAAAGGATATTGAAATTAACTAAGTAACGGAAAATATTCCAATAATAACTTAAAGCAGAAAGCTTTATTTCTTATACAACAAAAGGTACAATATAAGGCGAATTTCGTATACATTACCTATAATCTGCAAAACGATTTAATTGAACCCTAACCTCCAATCAAATTACAATTATCAAATCTGTTTTCTTTAATAAGCATCAGCATATAACATACGAAATACAATAAATAATTTGCATAAATAACTTAAGCCTAATTTGTTTCATTTCGCTCCGAATATGTTTGTATTCCAAAAAAACAGTTCTTCGATTTCTCATTAAAAGGTACATTTTTAAAATTTAGTTTTACATAATTAAGGCATTGCACTACAACAACAATTTCATCTAAGGCAGCGTTTTCATCTTTAGGCTTTAGGGTTTAGGTTAGGTTAGGTTAGGTTACGAACTAAAATTGGTTTACTGGCACCTCTTCGCGTAGTGCTTAAAGTAATTTTGCTCTAGGACCTCGGGGATTATTTAATAATCATCATCGTGATACGAGATATAACTCAAATAAATACAAGTAATATGTTATTCTGGGGGCGGGGGGCTGTCTCCATTGGAGGTCAGAGGTTGGGTTTGTGTTTAAGGGAATTGGTATTAAGGATCTACTGCCACTGATACTGGTTGCGATAGGCCAGATAGTGGGGATCCTGGATGCCGGACTGCTGCTGCTGCTGCTGCTGTGCCTGTCGCAGCTGATAGCTGTCTGTGGAGGAGTCGGTGTCCTCAATGGAGGGATCCGTCTGCAGGGATCGCTTCCAATAGCTGCCCTGCTCGCTCCAGTCGTCGCCGTGATCCTCGTAGTGGTGCTGATGGTGGGCATGTTCAACGTATACAACCTAGTTAGAAAATATGCAAGACGTGTGCCGTGAAGTGAGAAACACCAGAGGAAGTACCAAAGAGGCCCAGGAGTGTGAGTGGTTTTCTGTTTCTTTGTACTGTATATATCTTGTATATTATTACACAGGCCAACAAAGCGAGACTTTGGTGCTGGTTTATGGTAATTATGATTATTCCAGGTTTAAGTTCATAATTGGTAGTTTTGGTAAGACTTTTACTTTAAATGCTCTCATAAATAGTTTCTTAATTTGAAGGTTCTACCAATATTTTCCAAAATAAGTACTGTATATAAAATATTTAAAAAAGTTAAATTTAGATTTAATTTTACTTTAAACGAGTTCCTTATATTTGTATATTCTTAATAGTTATTAGTTAAAAAATCTGTAAAGATTTGAAATCGTTTTTATACAATTTTCAGACACCTATCAAAGTAACTGCTTTTGTTCTTTATTGTAGCTATCGCTATGAATTAACACTGGGAATAAACTCGATTACCATAATTTGTAATGCCTCTTCCTGCACCGAAAATCACCTTTGTCCAGTGTTATTTGTGTCATGTATCATCTGTCTGTCTGGCCGGACTCTTTCAATTGGCAATTTCAGAGTTATGGCTTTTATAACTCGTACTTACACAGTGTGAGGGAAAGTCTTTGAAACGAACACTACGGTCAGAATTGTTCTGATTTTTGGGTCTTAAAGTGTACTTGGTTGTTATTAGTGAACACATTTGGATTGCTTGTTTTTTTATATTCTATTTTTTTTTTTTTTTTTTTTGTTTCTTATTAGAGTTGTACGTTCCGAAAACGTTTGTGAGAGCTGTCCAAAAATTTTACCATATCTGAAACCAAAAAGGTCTGAATTTGTTAGCATACGGCACATTTTGGATACGTTAGGTGGTTTGTGGAACGGAACTCTGGTGGTTTGAAGTTTGGAAGTTTGAAGCTTGGAGAAGATCCGGAACAGTTAGAGGTGTTAGAGCGCCTCGGGTGTATTTGTTTTTCTTTTTCTTTGGAAATTAACGCTTTTTACAAACTTTATGTATGTACATCTTGTGTGGTAGAGCATAGAGAGGACAGCGAGAGAGAGAGAGCAGGGGTAGAGATAAGGAGAAATATTTATATAATCTGCGCTCGCTCAGTGCCTTGAGCAGAGGCAAACCTTGGCCAACAAAACCTGAAGTGTGTGTTCGACTTATAACTAAAGTTTAAGGACATTTCTTTTCACAGCTGAAAGAGTGCAGAAAATCCGTTAGGAAAAATCGCTGGTGGTCTGTTAACCTTCGTGTGTGTCGCGTTAAGAACTCGGTCCCGGGTTAAGAACTCACAAAACTGATCCCATCTCGAACTCGGATTAGAACTCCACACTCACCTTGGACGGCGGACTGCCGCGCTTAACGTCAATCCAGAATCGGGCTATATTGATCAGCAGACCGATTAAGGCGATGGCAAAGAACTTGACCTGCAGATGGGCGCCGAGGATCTTCAGCAGCAGTTCGATTTTGGCCTTCAGGAAGCTGCCAATTAGCATGAATTTAGCGATGGCCTTCTTCTTCTTCTTCTTCTTGCCGCGAGTCACTATAGTTTATTGATTTTTATGAGGGAGATAATCGGAGAGAGGGTTAGTTTCGCCTTGTTCTTGGTTTCGTTACACTTACTTGTCTAAAATCGAACGAGTAACGCAAATAATATAATAATTTGTTCGCTTGGGAGGGTGGTGTTTGTTAGTATGAACTGCTGTGCGCGTTAGGTGCGTTAACAATAACGATAACGATGAAAAAGCATACCAAAAGCAAGCAATATCAACAAATTAAACGGAAAAACTTAGGGTAAAACCACTTATAAAATGTAGTAGTAGTAAAATGTACTTAAACTTAGCTTAACTTAATTTATATAAATGTAGAAATCATTTTTTTAATTAAACTTAATAAAAGTTATTTAAAGCTGGTTTAAAAACTGTAAATTGAATTTGAAATTAACGCTTTTCAACGAAGGCAACTGCTTGCCTTGCTGTAAACCAGTTCTCTTCTTCACTCGTTAAGCGCCATCTACTTTCAGCCGTAGGAAAACTATCGAGTAAGCTCCTACATTGGCTGTGCAGATGGCGCCACTGTAAAATAAAATGTAGATTTTTAATAAAATATTAATTAAACAATTTTCAGTCTTTCTAAAAAAAAGTGAATTTTACTTTAAAAAAACTGCGCTTTTTTATAATTTTACCTAATAAGATTAATGTAAAGAAACCTTTTGAAGACTAGATAAAATGTTCAATGTTGTTTAAAATATTTTCAATTTCGTTTAGCTTTAATTACTAACTACTATTTTAATTCAACAAGCTGTGTAATATTGACGTAGCCTAATACTAAAATTGGTTCTTAGAAAAACATAATAATTTGAATTTAAATAAAATTGAAACCTATTTTTAGCCAAAACCTTTTTAACGAACTTAAAACATGTTTGAAGAAATGTTTTCAATTACGTAATAATAAGGAACTCTTTTTGTAAATGTAAAAATTAAATTTTAAAGTATTCTTAAAGACCTATTTTATGTCCCAGAATCACCGAATATCCTCTATCTACCCCCAAAAATTATCCATAATAAATTTAAGTAAATAAGTCTTAAAAATTTTAAACATAGAAGGCACTCAAAATTGGTGCTAGGAAAAATGGTGCGCAAAAGTCATGTAAAACCACACGCAGCAAACAACACACACCTCCGTTACTTCTACCATAATTAAGTGGATTCCTGTGCTTCCGCTTGCCACCGCCGCCGGCGTAGTCGTCCGCATCCACCAGCTCATCGAGGAGGCCCAGTCCCAGGCTCAAGTCGCTCTGTTCGTGCTCCACCACGGAATTGGAGCCACCGTGCTGACCCTTCCGCTTCCGCTTGCCCTTCATGCGGCGCTTCTGCTTCCGCTTCTTCATGGGCTTCGCGGTCTCGTCATCGTCATCATGGTTGCTCCCATGGCTAAATATGGCGGAATCGCTGCCATGGCCATGGTCCACTTCGTGGTGCTCGGGTGCTGCCTGGACCACCACCAGAGTGGCGGGTTGAGTGTCCTGGCCCTGACCCTTCTTGTTCTTCTTCCGCTTGCCACCCTTCTTCTTCTTGTTCTTCTTGCGTTTGCCACCACCGCCGCCGGGTTTTTTCAGTGCACCAGCAGCCGTTTCGTCGCCATCTTGGAGTTCGATGAATTCCACACCTGAAAATAAATAATTATTAAAGTTAAGAGAACTTAGAAAGCACTAAAAACTAAAAGGAACTTTTCTGAACGTTCTTATAAACTACATTTTTAGATTTAAACAAATTATTCATTTAAAAAAAATATATAAAAACCTGAGGAAGTGTTGCCCTCGCTGAAAACTGGACTCTTTCCATCGTCCTGCGCCGCTATTGGTGTCGCTGGCTGACCGCTGAAAATACTGGGCACCGTTTCCTTTTCCGGCACCGATGCTGCCTCATCCACATCCTCGTCATCGTTCTCCGCCTCGGGCTCCGTCTCCTGGGCATCCTGTTCCGCTGTGCTATCCGAGGCATCCTCATGCTCATCCTCGTCGTCATCATCGTCGTCGTCCTCCTCCTCATCCTTGGCAGCATCCTCCTCCTCGTCGGGAGTCTCCTCGGCGGCATCACTGCTATCCGTATCGTCCGCAGCATCCGTTTCATCATCATCGCCGTCGTCGTTTTCACTATCATCTTCAGCCGCTTTCGGTGTCTGCAAATACTCGTATTCGCGGCCAAGGAAACTATTGGAAGCCGTTTGAGAGGCGGAAAAACAGGAAGACAACAGAGAAATGAAAATGCTGGCGAAAATTTTGTGGATTCAACTTGTTTTTAGCACTTGCACTCACCCATCCATAGACTCGGCCAGATATTTCTTCATGTAATTCGTGCCGATTTCAATTTTCTTCAGTATCGTCGATGGCTTCTCTTTCACGGGCAGCTCCGAGGTGCTGTAACCCCGCCGCTCGATCGTCGCATTCATCTGCCGATCGGCCTCGACTGTCCCAAAAAAAAATAGAAATAAGAGAAAAGAAAATTGAGGGGACTTGGTAAGGAGAGAAGAAAATGTTTTCAATTTTAATTGCTTTTCCATGGAGATGAAGCTGGAGCCAACTCCCCTAAACTCATCGATTATCGCATTATGTGATCAGCCTTGCGGGTTTGTTTTAAGTTTCTCTTGAAGTTCTCACCCACGAATAACGCTTTGAACTTTAATTTTAAGTTTGTTGGGTGCTGGGTGAAAATGCCAGCTTTTCTTTTCTGCTATTACTTTTTTTTTGTTTGGTGGGAAAATCTTTGTCATTGAAGAGTTTTCTCACCTAGCACCTAATTAGGCGCTTGACAGGCACTAGCTAACAATTCAAGGTTGTGTTTGGTTTAATGAACTTTTGGGGCAGAATATTTATTGGAGAAAAGTCAACAATTATTTGCGAGTTAGGAATTAATTTATAGGAAATCTTTAGGTGTCGGGTAATATTTTTGTTTTACTATCTTTTAGTATATTATATTTTCTTTTACTGAAATATTTCTTAAAAGTAATTTCCAATACTCACCCTTCAGCTTCTGCCATTGCACATGAAGCTCTCCATCCCAGGCGTCCAGTATCCTGGCGGACTGCTGGCGGGCACAGGTCCAGGGCTCCGCTCGGATGGGGCACAAGGCCAGGTCCACATATGGCGAGACTTCTGCAATGAAGATCGACACAAAATAAAAATCAGCGTAAATAAGCTGGCCAAATATTTGATGGAAAACTGCCAACGAATTGGGCAAACTGGCTGGCTAACCCAATGACAGCCTAACTTTGACTGACTTTCTTGCAGCCATTGGGGATTTGTATTTGTGGTCTAATTTGGCTAACGTGGCTTAGATGGTCATGGTCCAGCCACAGCAAATATTTGAGTGAAAGTATGTGTGACGACGCACTGGGAAATCTCATATCCAACACCTTGTGTGGTTTTTGTGCTGCAAGTCAAAGGCGCTAACAAGGCAGCGCTGCTACACAGATGTGCGGTGCGTGCAAATGTAATTTTTATCCACAGATTCCCCGGTGTTTTCGTATATAACTTCCTCTTCAACTACAACTTGACTTGTTGACGGCCCATGCCACGCTTTAGTTAGCATTTATCCATTGGCCATCAATCAGCGATGCAGTGAAAATGCTTAGCAATTGATGGCAATTAAAATTATTGCCGCTTGTCGGCCAACTAACTTGCATTTTAATAAGTGAGCCCATTTAATGGGAAACAATTCAATTTGTTGAAGAAAGTTCAGGGAAGATATATGTACACATATATATATATTCTTCTGCTAAAATGATGACTGTCGGGTACTGTAAATTACTGGGATTCCTCTCACCAAATTAAGCTATTATTTTCTGTACTTAAATTCATTAAGAAGTAAAAGAACTTAATACCTTAGTTGCTAAAATTTGGTGCCTGGGGATCATCACAATTACATATCCCATTCCACACACTTTGGTGTGTTAGTTAGTATCTAATTTATTAGTTTTCTCTCAGCTAATAAAACCCTAATTTCCATATATCATTATTCCTCGAAAAGTGTACAAATTGATCTATTATTTCCCCTACCTAGATTCATTATAAGCCTTTTTGTTGATTTAATTGTTTGGTCTCATGAATGCCATTGAGAGAGTCGTGATAAGTGAAAATGTAATGTCGCTTCGTGTAGGTTTTTCATGTCGTTTGTTTGTTTGGCCTGTCTCCCCGTCGTTGTCACAATTTATTTGGCTCATTTCGCTTTCAATGGCAGCAGCGCGTACTTTGACCCAAGGCATCGTCAATATTTTTCCCAAATTCAATGCCAGGTGAAAGCCATCCATGGGGATGCGACCCGCGGTGGCAGCCTGTGAAAAATTGTTTACCCAAAAGACTTTCCGTGTTGGTGACATCCAACAGATAACATCCTGCTAAATTCGGCCCACGCCGCCAAAACAACAGAAAAAAAAAACTGGCTAAAAGTGAGGCCTAAACCTGTGCCAAGAATGCCTTAGTAAGGGAGCCAAGGAGTGCCAAGGAGGGAAATCGTTGCGAGAGTCTAGGGAAGTTCAAAGAAAGCCAAAGAAGTCGTGATGCACATGGAGAAATTGCCATTATTTTTGGGATGATTTTGGGATTTTCTAGGATTTTATGTATATATTAGTGCTTTTTGATTAATATCTAAGATGTAACGCTAATTTTATTTATTATTAGGCCGCTTGTCTTAGTATTATTTTCAGAATATTTTGTTCAACAAATTATGGAAAACCAATAGTGGTTTTGAAAATTAATTCTTTCAAACTCCTTAAAAATTATTTAAAAAAAAAAAAATGAAGACCCTAATAAGTTCTCTGAGTAGGAAAATCTTTACACCATTTTCAAGCAAACCATTTATAATTTTAGTGAACCTATTTTCCCAGAAATCCTTTTCTTCCAGTGCCCTCCCGTGGCGAGCATCTTCGATATCCGTTGGGTGTCTTGTTTGGCCGACAAATGTGGCACATTATCTGCAGCTGCTTAGGCGCTGCTGTTGGCCAAGTAGCCAGACATTAGCCGTCGCCATTCTGGCTAAAAAGTTGGCAATGTTGCACTCGGCATTCGGCATTTGGCCTTTTCACTTTTCTTCTCGATTTTAGCTGGCAGGGCGGGCGTATGGTAATGACAATGGCAATGCTAATGCCAATGCCACTGACCAAGACCGAATCCCAGTCCGGGCCAAGACCGATTCCCAATGGCAAATGAACTTTCACTGCAATTGAAGTTTATGCGTGGCTTACTTACTCTATAGTTATGGCTATTCGCTGGCAATGCTCGATGACGGGTGACGCATTTGCCTACAATATATTGCTGGGCCTTATCCATATATATATTAAAGTATATATATATATATTAGAGGCAACTGTAAACTGCTGCTGGACGGCTGGTCAAGTAGGCTAACTGCTCCGACCATCGGCTGGCTCATTTGTCTTGGCTTGCGGCGGTCTTGGCCATAACAGTAGCTCGTAAAATATTAGCATAATCACGGCGAATTCTGAGTTATTTTGTCTGGGCCAAGATTAAGTTGTAAACTGAAAATGTTGCATGCTCGTGTGCGGTATTTGAAAGTGAATTGAATGATTATAAGGGGAAATCCATCATCAAACGCTTGGATTGAAGGGTACTATTTGGGCCGGAAAATTGGCTCGCATTTAATATGATTATTTTTTATGAGCATCATATTTGGATCCTAGGATTAAAATTTATTGTAAAAACGACAAATCCCTTAGTATGTATTATATAAAGGGAAAAATAATTGTCATTTAAATTGCAGAACATTTTTTAAACAATTTCTTAGAAATTACCTGTTTCACACTTTTTTCCCTCCAACTTTTTGTATTTAAAGTAGTCAAATATTCTTTATTAATATTAACCACCCTTAAATGTTAATATTTTAGTGAAATTATTGAATAAAATTAACAAAAAGGTTTAAGAAATACTTTAAAAAATTCCTAAAATTGATTTCCGCTCAACGAGACCACTTTACTCCACATTCAAATCCCAGACAGACCTTTTAGGGCCGCCGAATTAAATACAATGATCTAGTGGTTTCGGCATTTAAAATATTTCCGAGTTCATTACAAAAGAATTTTATGGCCATTATAGAAATCGGCGGGAACAATGTGGCACTCTTTAGCTTTAAACTTCACCGTTAGCAAGCCAGCGGCAGGCAGACATGTGAGTTGAGCTGTTGTGGGCTTCAGTTCAGTGCCGCTGAGCTTGAAATTTAATAAAACTTTCACTGGTTTTCGATCTGGCGCAGAATTTGAATTGAAGACACCGGCAAAGTCAAAGTCGTAGTCGAAGTCGAAGTCAACCGCAAGAGCCCAGAGTTAAATGCAAACTCAAGTCCCGAACAAGACTTGGCCGGCAGCTACAACTTGAGCAACAACGCCGCACATGTTGTTTATTGATTAGAGCTCTCGCGGCTTTTGGCTACGCAAATATGTAGTTCGTTGCACGTGGGGAAAATGTATGGATCTTTAGTGGAATTTAAGGGAAAATACTAATATTTATATATTTATTTAATTTGCTGTTTTTAGAACAAAGAAGTGATATCCTAGAGATGCTTCTTTAGATGAGTTTCATAGTAGGAAGTTTACTTTAGGTTCAAAGCTAAATCTTAACTATTTTTATTGAGTTATTTCCCAATAAAACTCAGGTATTGATTATTAATCTTCATTCAATATAATTCTGATATATTTAAAAAAT
>JAEIIH010034829.1:0-21283 GCA_018904745.1 Drosophila orosa | reverse complement strand
TACCCCTGATTACGTCTAATATCAGCATTGAATCCCTACGATTTCACATTTATAAACAAACCAAACCACCTTAATATCTAATATCAATAGAACTCTGCTCTAATTTTATAACGACAACAAAAACGTAGAGCTATTTCTAACTCAAGTAGCAATGCATCGAATAAAAAGCAATATGGAAAATGCCAACACGTTTTTATTTGGAATGTTTGTGGTTACCAGATGATCCTCTGGGGAGTGCGATAATTCTGCCAGTAGAACTCCTTGGTGAAGTACACGTAGAAGGTGGCCACGTTGAGCAGCAGGTGGACGCCCAGTTCCAGCCACTCGGCGAGGCCCTTTCGCGTGTGGCGAGTGTTCAGCCGGAAGAGGATGTAGGGCACCAGAAAGTAGCGCAGCTCTAGGAGCCGCTGGAAACAGAGCACGAGCACCAGGCTAAGGGGAAACATCAGCTTGAAGCTATCTGGCATGTGACGCAGTCCGCAGAAGAGCACACAAATGGCGAGAAGGTAGACCGGGGCCATGGCGTAGCGGAACCACCAGAAGCGGCCGTACAGACGGCTCCACACATAGAATGTGTAGTGCCTGTTGTCGGCCAGCAGATAGGGATGCACCTCGGTGTTCAAATGCACCACCAGCAGGATCAGCAGCAAGGCCACCACCGATCGCACCGGATTCCGCCGGATTAAGTCCAATGCCGAGCGGAACTGGCGCATGGTGTTAGATATCCCAAAGCCAGCTGCAAAGATGGCGAAGTAGAAGAGCTGGGGCAGATGCACGGTGGCCTCGTGGGCACTCTTGTCGCCCACCACAATGGATCCATTGATGCAGAGAAATCCAACAAAGGGCAGAATGATCGAGGCGTAGAAGCAGCACTTGGCCAAGATGCTGAGGATGCAATTGCACAGAAGTTGGGGGCTACCAAAGAGTTGCAGCCACATCTGGAAGAGAGTATTTTAGAAGTGGAAAATAATAAAACCAAAGGTAAGACCTCTTTGCCAAACAGCCGGCATTTGCCCTTCTGCACGGCCCGAGTGCGGGCGCATTGCTGGACCAGCGTGTCCAGCACAGTCATGCCGGTGCCCATGCAGACCCACACGATGTTCGTCTGGCGCATGAGCACACTGGCTGCCCCGAAGACGGCCGCCGGCAGGTGCGCCTCCTGCTGCCAGCAGTTATAGAAGAGCAGCACCATGGTCAGTGACAGGGTGTCTGTGTAGTACAGGTGTCCAAAGAAGTACAGGGGCGGTAGCACCGACAGCGTGATTGCCTCGTGGGCTGCGTACGAGTTGCCGCCGGAGCCGGCCAGCACTCGCCGCCGGATCTTGTACAACAGCAGGATATTGAATCCAGCGCCCGCCAGGCTCAGCAGCCTCAGACCCGTCACCGTGCACAAGTTAAACGGACTCAGAACGAGGGCGATGAGGTACAGGCCCGGGAACGTCGTTATCTTTGGGTCCCACTAAAAGGTGAAAGCGGCGAGTTATCAACTGAACATCTGCTGATCCGCTCTCGCTCTTACCACATCAAACTCCTTGCGGCAAAAGGCCAAGCCCTGCGGAATGTGGAACTCCTCGTCGATTACGTAGTCCGAGGTGCCGTTTACGCGCAGGAACAGCGGCAGGCTGTACAGCACAAAGCCCACGGGCAGCACAACCTTCCAGGATCCGATCATGGCCGGTTCCACTTCATGCGCCTTCAATTGCAATTGGCTTTAAGTTTCCCAACTGGGTTTGTTTATTTTTGGACCAAGCAAACCGGCAGCACCAGTGTTGCCAGATGAAAATTTCACTTTTCCACTAAATAATCTCAAAATTTTCCTAGAAAATCCAAATAAAAAATTTAATCAAACGAACAGTGTGGGGAAAAAAATTCACCCAACGAGCAAAGTGGGAAAAAATTAAATTAAAATACTTTTTTTCCTGGCAGTTCAATTAAAAAATTCAAATAATTAAAATTTATTCTTCATTATGATGTTGTGAAAACTGTTTTGATTTATCTAGCCACAAGTAAGCTGTTTTGTTTATTAGATCTCACAATTTGTAGTGTGTTTCTTTAATAATATTTTAATAATACATGCTTCGAAGAAGAACCTTGAATTTTCCCCCTTAAAATTCCGCCTAGAATGTCGAAAAACCAATAAACCTCTGAAATAAGGGATTATATGGTATAAGGGTTTATAAGACTCTTGTCGCTAGGAAGACGTAGCAAATATGAAGATTTATTAACCTAATAATCTATCTATCTAATCTATAAAAATTTTTGACATGCTTTAATTTGCCAAAAAATGATCAATGAAAAATGTTGAAAAATTAATTACCATTTTTCTAAATTTTAAAATGTAAAAAAATTTAATAAACTGTATTTTATATATAATATTATATATTAAAATATACCTAATAAAGAGAAGCTTTCCCATTGAATTTAAAGATTTTTTATTTCTGTTTCTTAACAGAAAGAGTTCTGGGTTTCCCTTTATAGTCAGGATAATACCTACACCCATATATTAAAATTAAGATTTAACAATCAAATTGCAAAAATCAGAACCAGCCCTAATAAAGAGCAAGTCTTCGTTCGGGCATAGCTTTCTAAGAAGGGTGCTCCATGTAAAGTTATTTGCTTTGGCCAATCCCTTGCTAATTAAGTCTTAATTTCCGACTTAATTCAATTCATTGCCTTTAATATCCTCTACTTCCCGTGCACCCCAGAGCAATAGTGGATTCCGTTTCAATGAAAAAAAGGTTTATTCATTATTATGGTATTTGAATATACATACATTTCGAACTTTAACATAAAAGTACATACAAAACAGAATGTTTAACAAACAGTACGACTTAATGACTACCAAAATCCAGGCGGCTGGAAGTACTAACTGGTAATGCCTTTACTATATATATGGGCGCTATATAAAATGTTGTGTCGTGTGTAGAGTGGAGGGTCGTGGCATGGTTGTGGCTGGAGCTTTTGGTTCGTCTCATCTTCTGGTGACCGAATTGTCACAGGGAGAACTCCACCTTCCGCTGCTGTCGTTGCTACTTGTTCACGCTGCGATAGATCATCGGGGCCGATCGGTCGTTGGTCTTGGTGTGCCGCAACTTGACGGTGGCGAACTGAGAGGCTCTGCAAAAGATCAAGGACTCGTCCAGATAAGGAGTATGGCCCTGATGGCTCAACATCGCTACGATGGGACACCTCTACTTACGGCGGGAAGCTCAACCTAATACGGGGTATGGTGGGGCTAGCTGGGGGACGCGGAATCGCTACAGGTCAGTAACCTATGGAAAAGTTTCGGTATATACCGCGCCTGCTAAAAAATCAAATTACATTACTCGGGGACTGGCAGAAAATGAAATGGGGCGCAAGCTCAGTTCTTAACAAAATGAAATTTAATGATTTGTGTGTAGCATGGGTTCAGGCACCGAAACTCAATGGAGGGCGGACAACTGCTAGAGGAGGTCCTTGTTCTGTGGAGTTTCCTCAGGCATTCTGCCCAGTTTCTGCTACTCCCGCCTGTTGATGTACCCACAGGTATTAAGGTAAGTTTTATAATTAATACAAGATATTTACATAGAACAAACGAAACATAGCTTGACTTAGGCTATCATATTACAGGGTAACTGTGGCTTAAGTATAACAAAAAATACAAGGCAACTGGAAGGGGGCTGGGATAGGGTAAAGGGTTTACTGACAACACTTCCGCTGCAGCGCATCCGCTTCTTGCTCTCTTTCTCTCACTCTCTGCTCATTTTCTTATCCGGTAAGAAGACGGCGAAACTCCATTGTCATGCTGTACTTGTGCCGATCCTTACTTCAGCTTGGCACCCGATGATTTCTGGCCTGTGATCCCGTGCTGCTCCTGATCCCAAAAGTCGTACCACGGGCCGTAGCTCTTGCTGCCCGCCAGGCTCTTCGAGTTCCGTTCCAAGGTGGCGCTGCTGTTGATGTTGTTACCGGAGGAGGCGGATGACTTGAGGAGACGAGTGCGCGGCAGAATGGTGGCCGTTGGGGCGCCCGAGCTGGCGGTGGAGTTGCGGGTCAGGGTGCTGTCCTGCTCCTTCGAGGAGCCCTTCTTCAGCGTGTTGGTCGCCGTGGTGGACGTGGAGGAGCGGAAGGTGTGGAACTCCATCTGCTTGTGCTGCTGGTGGTGGCGGCGCAGCTTGTCGTCCTTGCGCACCAGGTGATCGTTGATCACTATGCAGTCGTACGGGTCTGAGCTGGTGGACTTCAGCTCCGCATCCGACTCCTCGTCGTCCTCGCTGGTGTAGTACTGCTTGAGTATGTCCTGGCGCTTCACCGTCTTCATGACCAGCCCGTGGCCGTGGCCGTGGCCATGGCTCTTACCCTTGCCCTCGTCGAAGAAGTTGTTCACGTCGCTCAGCTTCAGGGTTCCGTGCTCATCGCTCTCGCCCTCGTCCGTGGATTGGGGGAACTGCTGCTGCTGTTGCTGCTGCTGATGCTGACTGGGCTTGGAGCGGCTCAGAGTCTGCGCCTTGTGCTGTGATCCTGCTCCGGCCGAGGCCTGCTTGTCCAGCTTGCGATGCTGCTGCTGCTGAAGCTGCTGTTGGTCCTGCGACTGGCCACGGCGCATGGTGCTCATCCGCTCGCTCTCCGTGGGCTCCTCAATGTCTATCTCGATGGTTTTCATGATCTTCATGCGAGACTTGGGTGTATAGCTGCTCCTCTGCGGCTGCAGCTGCTGTGGCTGCTGTGGGCTCACACCGTACAAGTTCTCATCCTCATCCCCGTAGGCCTCGGTGCTGGTCAGACTGTCCTTGCGACCCCTTCCTGGCTTCTCCTGCGATGAGTTGGAGTTGTGGGACTTGGTCAGTGTGCCGTTGCGCTCTTCGTCCGAGCGCCGCTCCAGGTCGTCCCGGTCGCGCATGTCCTCGAGATTGGGGGCCGCCACCAGGTCGCGGTGCTGCCACAACGACATGCCGGCAAGGATATCCTCGCCGCTGCGCCCGCCGCCGAACTTCCAGAAGGACTTTGTACGCTTCAGGCCGGCACTGGAAGCCTGCAGGATCTCGTCGTCGGAGGCGATCAGGTCGTAGCGCATCTTGCCCGCTCCGCTCTGTCGGCTCAGCCGATGGAGGCTCTTGTCGTCAATCTGGCAGTCCACGCTGTTCCGGAAATTCCGGTTCAACGTCCACGAGGCCACGTCCCGGGGCACCGTGTGGGTGTGCGAATTGGTGTCCGCCCTTCGTCTGGTTTTCATGGAGTCGCGGGGGTATTCGGTTGTGTATTTTGGGTTGTGTGGTGGTGGTATCGGTGTGTGTCGAGTGTGTGTTTTCGGGATGCGATTTTGGGTGGTTAACACAAAGGATGGCAACAGAGCATAAATGGCGATACATGAAATCAAATCAGAACGGAAAGAATCAAATGAAAATAAATTGAAATAATTAAATAATGACACTATCAATCCAAGAATCAGGAAAAACAGAATGACAATGGTAAGTGCTAAAATTAGTCACAAGAAATAGGTAGCGAAAGCGGTTGCTGCGACTCGGCTTGAAGAGCAAAGACTGTAAAGACTGTGTACTATATCATGGTTCCATCGAAATGTATTAAATAATATTTCAATAAATTACAATATTTATAGTATTTTGTATATTTTATAGTGCATGCAATCTTCTTTCTGATTATAAGTATTAACTTTGTTTAACTAAAGTTAAATGTAACTTTCAAAACTATAGATATTGGCGAAAAGTTATTTTAATAGTTAAACGTAGTCAGTTTTAAACATACTTTTGACCTTGGAGTCAGGCAACTTTAATTTTGATTTAATTATATTTTTGTAAAGGATTTCCTTAAGAAAAACATCAAAGCGATGCATGATCCTTCTAAACGATAATTTAAAAAAATTCTAATAGGTAATAAAATTATCTTTAAATTTTAAGAATTAATAGATAATTCTTTTATTGAATTCAATCATCACCTCCCTGCTCTTCAAGCCGTAGTTCTTTTTACTACACCTACCGTATGGGGACTCTCTGTGTGGCCGCTTCCTCGTCGGAGTAGTCCACCTCCGGCTGTGGCGGTGGCTCGTTGGCGAATCCACTGTCGTTGCTGCTGTGCAGCGAGGTCTTCGCGGCGACTCCGGACTTGCCCGAAGGATGGCTCTGCGAAGGAAACGTTAGATAAACTCCTCTCAGTTCGATGCAAAAGTGGTCTCTACCTGGGCGCCGTTCAACAGCTTCTGCTTGCGCCTCTCCACCGCCGACGGAACGCCTCCGTTAGTGGCACAGAAACTCTGCGAGCTGTTCAGCATTCTGGAGGACTGGCTCTGCTGTCCGTTGGGCACGGGCACGGGGGCGGGCAGCGTCGGTGGCGGACCTGGACGCGGATTAGCTCCGGAGCCGGCGCGGTACTTCTTCTGCTGCTTGATAGTGTCACCGAACATACGTGTGGGCGAGGACTCCTCGGCACTGTGGTTGCGTCTCCGCCGGTACGTGGCCTCGTGACTCTCCATCAGCTCCAGCTGCGCTTCGTAGTCCTGCTGCTGCTGCTGGTAGTTCCGTAGGCCGCCTGCCCCGGATCCGGATCCCGATCCGCCTCCGTTTCGCTCGTAGCTCATCAGCATGTTCTCGTAGCGCCGCCCGCCGGAGGCCGAGGCCTCGGTAGACTCCGCATTGGTGTACGCCACCGGGAACCAGCCAAAGTGCTGGGTCCGCAGATTCTCGCCAAACTGCCAGCCCTTGGCCTTGCCGCCCACCAGGGCAATGCGGTCGCCCTCCTCGAAGGACAGCTGGTTCTCCCCGGAGGGCATGTAGGCGTAGAGAGCCTTCACCAGTGGCCGCTGATCGCCGCGCTGGTCGTCGCCCAAAGGTGCCAATTGCTCCTCAATGATCTTGTGTTTGTTGCCTGTCAAGCAAAAGTAGGAATTAAATTATGCATAAATCAATACATAGATTATTATTATCGATTTCTAAAGAAATAAATATGAATTAAATATGAATTCAATTTAAAAGCCGCGCCAAAATTTGAAATAAAATATTCTCGTTCTCTGTTACCGTTTAATGGCAAACTCCATTTAATGTTTTTATTATTATAAATTACTGTAAATTATTTTTGAACTTTGCCAATTAAAACGTTTGTAAATGATAAGAAAAGGTGCAATGGATACTTAAAAAATTATTATTTATTACTATTATAATTTTATTGTAATAAAAAATGGAATTTATAATTACAATGTGTAAGCCCGAGCGACTAAGGCCTTCAGGCTAATGTAAAAAATATTATAGCTGTGATACCAAATCTGTGATGGTAATTAAGTGAATTTATTTTGTAATTCTATAACTGTGACTTTTATTTAAAATGTTGCCTTTGTATTCGCATCTATTTTATTTTATTATTAGGAAAATTAAGCGTAATAAAAAAGATTCTAATTATTAGTAAGCTTTAAAAAACTTTGAGAAAATAATGTATTTTTTAATAAAATATGTATAGGCAACAAATAGTTTAAAAATAGAAAAATTAAAGAAACAGTTGCTATAAGGATACCTACTTTTCAAATATAATCTGATTAAATTCATTTTCTGGGCTTTTTGTTTAAGGGAATAATATGATGTAAACTCTTTTAGAGAGAAATATATTATTGATGGATCAATTCCTACCTGAGCTCGGACCAGTGCCCACCAGGGCCAGATTAAAGTCGGACTTGGCGCGCGGCAGCGAGTTTTGGGCGTAATGCGAGGCCCCGCCCATTCCGGAGATGTTCTCCCGCTCGTGCAGGGTACGCATGTCCCCGTAGGGAGCGTCGATGCTGCGCGACTTCTTAAGCTGTGCTCCGTGGCCCTGTAGTTGCTCATCGTCTCCGTCCTTGATCCGCTCCTGAAAGAAGTAATCTTAGTTAATCTGTAGAGTGCTGAGAAATTGTTTTTTTTTTTTAAATTATTTTGGATTTTTGTAAAAGTAAGAATTAAAACTATATGAGCTTTTAGTTAACTTTAGTTCTAATCGGCTTCATTTAATGCGCACAAACTAAGATATTATATGAAAGATCAGACACTGTTCGTTTGTCAAAAGTCAAGTAAAGATTATTTATTATTATGTTATAAAAAAGAATTATATAACATTTACATTTAAGTAACGTCCATCAACCAACCTAATGGCTATAATAAGTTGCGAATAATAATGAACAAATGACATGAAAACATTACAAAGCAACTATAATATATTACTGATTCAGTACTCGGTAGAAAAAGCTTCATTTTTGGAATATTTGCTGGTAATTTATTACCAAACTAACTTTCATAACTACACACTGTTTTGTAATATTTCCCAAGGATCTTTGGTCGAAATTTGTTTAAATTTAAATTCTAACTCAATTTCCCTTTAAACTTGTTTTCCTTGTGTCATCCCAATGTTTGGCTCTTGAATAAGAAGTTTCAGAGCAGTTAACACAGTAGTTAGCGCCCAATTTGATTCGATTCGATCCTAAATCGAATCGACGTGATGGGTGGGAATGACTCACCAGGCGTCGCATGTTGCCGCTGATGTTCTGGTGGCCGTTGCTGCTGCTGCCGTAGCCGCTCTCGTACGCGGCCGGGGGAATGATCTCACGAGAAGCGGCAATCTCTTGCCAATTTTCGAAATTATTATCAATTACCGTCTTGCCGGTGGTGTGGTAGGCCATCCAGTGCTTGGCGATGGAGCACTGGCGCTCCAAGACGAATCCATACCGTCGCCGCTCCTGTGTCATGGCCTTTTTTGTTGGAACGGAAGTGGGAAAGAGCGAAAATTCATACATAGAAGGAAATTATTTATTTTATCGAAACATATTTTATATTAAATGCGTCAAATAATTATTTTACTGGAATATACATAGTTTATACTTTAACTCCAAGTGTGTAAATAATTTATTAGCTTCGTTTGTTAGTCTTATAATTTTCCACGGTGTATCCAATGAACTCACATTCTTGTAGCTCTGATCGCAGAAAGTATCCAGCTTCTTCTTCTGGTCCTCGAGCACTTGCAAACTCTGTGGGAAAGTGGTTTTTTAGGGGGCTCTGCATATCGCTTGGGGATATTATCCTTAGCTCACCCTCAGCTCCTTTTCGGTGTTCTCGGGCGTGGCCTTTTTCTTGCGCTGCTTCTTCATGGTGGAGACGGCCTTCTGGTAGCTCTCCATGCGCACCTTGTGCTGCTGCAGGAACTTCTTCTGCTCGTGCTGCACCACCTTCGTGTCCTTCTCCAGGTTCGTCTCCAATGGCACCAGTAGATCCACGTAGAAGGCTTTTAGCTGCAAGGGGATATGGGAAGATATTTAAGACCAACATTTTTTAGCGATTCAATTATTACTTTCTGAGTATTTGCTTTATTTTTTATAAGTATAAAACAAGTGAGCAGAGGTTGTCAGGTAAATTAATGAATTTATATAGTTTCTGGGAAAACAGAACAGTCAAGTATATTAATTAATTTATACAATTTATTGGAAAACAGTTCCTTAAAATAATTCAAATATATGTTGAATACTTAAAAGCATCCCTCTCTCGTATTTGAATTTATATTAAATATCATTTTAGTTTCCTAATATTTCAATTGTAAAAAGTGTAAAACATTTTCTAAAAACCTTCATTGAAAAATGCAGTTCAAATTTATTTGTTTCTCTTAAAACAGCGTTTGTTATTCAGTCGAATTTGATGAAAATCATTTCATAGATTTCCTTTACAATCCAGTACCTATATTTTTGTTATATCTCGCAGTATACTTACAATGTTCATCTGCTGTTCCTGTATCTCCTTGTTGACATTCACAACGCTCATCAAAGCCGAACCTGAGCAAAAAGGCAACCAAAAAGCAGGATTAAAACTAAGTTTAAGGGCGTGTGTTGGAGGAATTAGGAGCCTGCATGTGTTTTTGGCCCAGAAACTCTTACCAATATCGCCCGTTCCGCTCTGCTGGGCGTTCATCGCAATCTTGGCCAATGCTTCATTGAATAGACGCGAGGCGGTTGCGGCACCTGTTGCATGAAATGGCATGGAATGCATTGCAAATTAGTTAGCTGTACCCACTCGATTATGGTGTTAGACAGTATGTACTGGCACTGGCACTCGTACCTCCACTCATACCTGCACTCATACTCACCGTGCAACGCCTTGAGGTAGCTTTTGCCCGCCGCGATCAGCTGCCTGGCTCCCGGATTGAATCGATCGAGTATGTTCTGCAATGGAGGAGATCGGAGATCGATGGCGTCGTTAGCTCGGCTATATCCATGTGCCTGCTTATCGCAAGGCTAATTAAATGTAATTTACGAGGGACCAGCGGGCTCCAACATTTCAATTTCCTCAGCAGCCGCCCCCCCGCCTTACCCCGCCCGAGATGGTAATGGTTTTCCCCGCCGGCCGCCGGCAGTAAAAGTCTGTTGTATAAGTTAATTCGAGACAATGTTGTGGTCAGAGCCAGCGACATCATTAGTTCCGTGTAGCCAACCGAACATACTCGCACTCGTAATGCTAATTGCTCGCTTAGCAATCTCTCATCTATGATTTAGCGGTGAATGTAAATGAAAGTTGAAACTGAATACACTTTTAGAGTACTCTTAAGATAACTGCTAGAAATCCCTTGCAGCGACAAAAGAATTTATTATTATAATATCTCAAGTACGTCTTGGAAGCGTGAAGTGCAAATAACCAAAGAAAACACAAAAAAAAACAATCAAATCACATTTGTTTATATTCTGAAGAAACATTCGAACTCATTTAAACTTAACACGAATAGGTGTTTTTAATAACATTATTAAATCAATTCCAAAATGGTCGGTCTGGGTGAATTTTAGTAGCAAAGACCAAAAAAAAAAAGAAAAAACAAAAAAAAAAAAAACAGCGAAAACAGCCGAAACGGAAACGGTAAATAAAAAAGGGTAATAAATAAATCAATACAAACAAATTAGTATATAACATTAAAATAAAAACTTCCTAAGAACTAAAATTGAAGAAAATAAATTATGTTTTCACTACGAAATCATCGCACTGAATGAAGAAATAAATATTCTAAGAAGTCAAACAGAAGAACAGGCATGGCCTATTTAGATCTGAAAAAACTGTACCTACAAATTAAGATAATATATTTGAACATTTACACTCGATAGCAATCGAGTGTTTCTTGCCTATCTCGCTACCTTATTTGTTAATTTAAATATATTTCGGATATTAGATATTTTGAATATCTAATTATTTAAGCAGCAAATGTTGCTTATGTTGCTTAATGAAAACCAAATCCCTGGTATGTTCGGATATGTGCAAAGTTCACTTAGCATTATCTGAAGTTAAATTTAAGTTAAATTATTTAACGATCTACCAAACTACCTTTACATTGCTAGAACAAGTTGTCAACGGTATTTCTAGCTAAAATAAAATTTTAATATATTGGGTTCAGTCTTTTACTGCCGGCAGTAAACTTTTTTACTCAGAGCCAAATGGGGAAGACTTCATTCATTCAGCTTTTGTATTTAACCCGTTTTTAAGTAGTTGAAGACTGGATTTAACCAGATCTTATCTAGTCTGGCAATAAAAATATTTGTATAAAGTGTATGAAGAGTGTCAAGCTGCTTTTGAGACTTGCCTAATTGAAAACTAATTAATGCTATTGCATAATGATGTTTAATCATGGTAAATCAGTCCAATATGGTGTAGCTCTATCACAAAAAGTGTGAGCCAATAAACTCAATACCTAGAAATGTATATTACTTATGTATATATACTATATGTACTTTAGTATAGGCATTCGCTAACAAACTCGAAAGATCATCAATCACCTACACATAGTAAGTATTTTTCTATGGCCTTAGCACCTTGGTGATTTATTATCGCCAGAACTCCCTCATCGCCGAGGCTATTTAAATATGAATTACACCTTCTTTAGCTGGTTGTGAGTCATATGATCGATCAATTGATCTCGGCTAGGGCCGCGGAAAACGTTAAGCGATAATCAGCCAAACGACAATTAATTAACAACTTTGCCCTTGGGTGCGGGGATTTGCATACAATTCACGACTGGGGCTTGGGCTGAAGCTGCATTACCGTGGATGACGTGAAACGACTGTCATGTGAAATGAGGAAGGGAGGTGACCTCATCGGAGAGACGAGTGCTGACACCTGAAAACACACGACAAAGCCACACATTGGTCCTGGGTTTGGCCTGAAGTTGGGTTGCGAGCAGACAATGCCGAGCACTTAACACGCATGCCCGAAACAAAAACCCAAATTCAAAGTTCTTTTTGGCCACAAAGAGTGTGCCTTGTTGGCCGAGGAACAACAGCTCTTTGAAAGACAGATCTCTGGCATCTGGCATCTCTCTAAGCATAATTGATGACTGTTCTCGTGATAGGTAGGAATTCTTTGACGGCCAATCACTTCCGCCAGAAAAAGATCTGATCAAAAGCCCAGCACTCACAGTCTGCGACTACCGACTACCGAGTGCCTTGGCCGAGTCGAGCAATTAGCAACAAAATGTCAAAAAGCCAGTATGTAAACAACACATTCTGCGCGGAACAGTTGGCCCGCTTGTGCCGCGGTTTATTGCCAAATGTTTACGCCCCGGTTTTTACTTTATTTGCTTTTCTTCGAGTCAATTTATTGGCTGCGAATGCGGTGGCGAGGCGTGGGAATGGATCGGGGGCCAGCACTCGGGCTGAGATACTGAGATACTTAGATACTCGACCCCCCAAGGTCGTCGCAGTTTAACGATTCAACTCGTCGCCCGAGTGTTTGCTTTTATGATCTACTAGCCGGCTCATTTAAATATATAGTTTAAACCTCCACGCTCAGATACAGATACTCGCATCTGCACTTGCCTGCATCTCCAGATCGTTTCGGCTGACCTCAGTGCAATTTATTTAGCTTAGATAGAGATACGTTTTGTTTAGATAGACACGGATACCCAAATAACTTGATAGACTCAAGTGTGTTTGCGATACAGCATTTATGGGTTTATCAATGTTAATTGCTTCGTTGCCGTACACGCTTTGTGGTCAACTCATTTTGTGGTTGCTGCCATCCATCTCTTTGAATTGAACTTGAAGTGGGCCATAATAGCACACGATTTGGATATTTGGTACTGTTTGTAAACTGATTATACCCTTGAAAGTACTTTATTTTTGTACTTTATTAATAAAAGTATTGAAACGGGTACGGGCTTTCGATAGTCTTAAAAATAACAATATTCTTATTAGATGTCCAATTTTCGAACAGAATAAGTTTAGGAGGTGAAAAAATCAATTAGGAATTTAAAGATTATATTTTAATGATATTTTCAAAAGTATATAGATATGTTTTTATTAAATACACATTATTTAGTTTACTGTAACTTGTTGATTTATTTATGACTAGCTTTTTAAATCAAATTCAAATATCCTGACAATTTTCCTTCCTTTAATTTTTTCGCAATTATTTAGGCAAGCAAGTTCCCTTGTTCGGGCGATGCTATCGCCCTGTGTAATTGGCCCAACTGTTTAGCAAATTCCTGCTCGTTCGATTCAGCAATTAACCAAGTTAACCACCTTCTCCCTCAGTACTCAGCAAGTCTTAGGTTGAAGCTGACGCAATCGCTTATCACACCCGCGAATCTGCGACCCACAGACAGCACTTAACCCAAAATTAATTGAGGTAGTCTTGCCCAGCACTTAGTATATCCAGATCCCAAGCCCCAGTTCCGAACTTAAACCCAAACCCATGTGACTTGGTCTCTAATCGTCGCTTAACATAAATCGCCAGCAGTGAGCGCCACACATATGTAATTTTTTTAATTAAAACAGAGACTAAATGTAAAGCATAACACGAAAGCCTCCCATTTGCTTAGGAAAGCAACGAGGCGGAATGTTGGGCAGTATACAGAGGGAAAAATCAACCTATACAATTAGTAGGTATAAATTGAAAGCAAGTTTGTACCTTTAAAGCCAAGGATCCTGATTTTTAATTCCTAAAAATGTTCATTATAGCTTGTTAATATATTTCTATAAATTACTTATCAGAAATTTCAAGCCGAAATTTATTACAAAAAGTAATATCACTTGAAAGGTAGATTAAAGTAAATTAAAAGCAATAGACAGTGACCATTGGACACTAACTAGTTGTTTCGCTTCCACCACGAAAGCTCTTCAACTACTGATTGAACCTATTCACTCGGGTATATTATAGATTTCAGAGTGCAGACTGATTTATTGGAACTCCAAATATAGTTTATAATTTCTTTAAGCCAAAATATTGTAATAATCCACGGATATTTATGATAGCTACGGATTTTTCAGTGTCTGCTTGGTTTTTTGAGTGCAGGCGCTATGGCGTTGGAGAGCCTCTTTCAGGTTGGGCCATAATTCAGGAGACACACCCACCGCAGAGCATGCGGGAATGCAGCACGTAGCCGGGGCAGCAACAGTAAACCGCAATTATGCCAATTAGAAACCAACAAATGCAAAAAGCAACACGCAACAGGTTTGCCGGCAACAACACCTCAAACTCAGAGTCAGACTCTAACACAAAGTCAAACTCAACTCGGCTGTTGACAAAACCTCAACGAAGGCGTCAAGGCGCAACCAGTCACGCCTCCTCCTGCCCCGCCATGCGAATAGTATCCACTCCCCGGACGGATGAACGCAAAGTGCGTGAAAAATGCTAAGCGCAGATAGTTCTCGGTTGCGTGACTTCTTCCCAGGCTTGGTCTTTCGGCGAGCTCAAATGAAATTGTAATTTTGCTGCCAGCGGAGACTAGATGTCCTTGACGGTATGGAGGAAAGGCGAGTATATGGGGATAGGACATGCCAAGTTGTGGAAATATAACAATGACAAATATAAATGTACTTTGTTTGTTCTCTAATTGTTTGGGTCAAAGTTAGGAGGGCTTTTAAACCGAATTCAATTATATGGAAACTTTAACTAAAGTAAAGGTGAAGTCTTCACAATTTTAGAGATTAAGTACTCATTTTAAATGACTAACTTTCTGGCTTAATTTGCAAATAAAAAGAAAACTTAAAAGTTAACTCTTCTTGGAGTTCAATAACTAAACATTGCACTTAAAATCAAGCTAAATATTTAGCAAAGCTCTTCACCAGCCCACCAAACAAATAGGGTATCTGGGAAATGGACCCAGTGGGATTGGTAGGGCTTCTCACCGGCGAGTCGGACGTTAACCCAGTTCCATTCGCCATGGTCATGCCAAGCCACCGATTCCCCCCAGCCCTGGGGATGTGACATCGTTCCGAGTGGCGGTGGCTCCTCTAATGCAGCAGCCTTAGAAATGCCTTCAACATGGCAATCAGCTGCAGTCCGAAGTCTGCAGTCCGCAGTCCGCAGTCGCCACTGGCAGCGTCTGTTGCCAGCCTCGATCCCCCGGACTGTCTGTGGACACTAGGTGGCTGCAATTTTAATTTATTTCCCCGCTTTTTCTCAGCACTTCGGACACCTTCGGCCCACAATGTGGCAGTGCACCGTGCTGGGTGCCAACTCTTGAGGGGCTTCGCCTCCTCCATCTCCTCCTTTTACTTCTCCATCACCTTCTACATCGACTTCTCCGCTACCCTCCTCCTTCTGCCTCTCCACCCGTCTGGAGGAGGCTTTTGTGTGGTCAGCTGGATGTCATTCTGATCCAATCCGAGCCGATCCAACCCGACTGGCGGCAGGCTCTCACAGGGGCTTCGGTTTCGATTTATGTTGCGGAGAATGTGCCATAAATCTAAGCGAGTGACAAAAAATCCGAAGGCATTCATCGCCACCGGGCTGCCACTGGCAGCTGTTTGGTTGAAATGCGTTTTTGAAATCAACTTGACGGCCACAAAACTGACTTGCCAGTGTTCACGTAGCTTGTGGTTTTTATTTAAAATAATCTATACATTGAGATAGAAGGAGAAGGGGAACTGTTGGTGGTAGAATATCCAGTGGCTTATGGACCATAAAGCTAAGTAAATTAATTTATCAAGCAGTATTTCCTGGCCTTGCTATTAATTTTTCTATTTTGTTTTTAAAGAGAATACTTAGTTATTTCTGGCTTCAGATAAACTCCAGATAAAACTTTTTTAATGAAAAGTGAAAGCGGCTTTTGCATTCATCTCTTAAGTACATCTCTCAGGCAACTCTACTCGTTTGCCATTCAAGATTTATCGTTAACCAGAGTACAAGATTTATTACAACTGCGATAAAAAACTTAAGCGGCAAGTTTCATAAATTGCAATGCCGCTGGTGAAATTATATAAGCATTTAAAAATATTTACAACCGCAAATTTAATAATTTTTGCAAATTGAAAGACACACAGATTTAGTAATAAGATCTTAACCTTAAATAAATAAACAGTAAATGTTTGAACAATAAACTATATAATTATAAAGCCAATAAATATAACATTAATTTAAAGCAATGACCAAACCGTATTAGTTTCTTCTTTGGACTCAAATTGATATTACTTTACTTTTGGCTTTGAAACACATCAATCGCTTGGCTAACTGCCCCTAAAATTCGCATTTCAGCTCCATAGAGAAACCCCTTTAAAACGGTTAAGTGTGCCAATTTTAGAAAGGCCAAATCGCGACCCAAAATAAAGATAAGCAAACGCGGTCTGCTAATGAGTTTAGAATAGAGACCGCCGAAACCCGAATGGTATCGCATTAATTAAAACCCGTTCAAGAACTTGCACAGACCGAACCCAGAAGTGAATTCACACACTCCCGGACAGAAAGGCAAATGGCAGGCAATCCATTAGGCAAAACAAGGCGAACTACATGCAGCGGGGAGAAAAATAAGTGTGCAAATCAAATGTTTATATAATAAATCGATTGATGGACTGGTCCAAGGCGGCTGCGGATAAATCAGTGGGAATTAAATCATAATCTGGTATGCCTCGAGGAGGAAGTGGCTCCAGTTGATTGATGCCCGGCCATTGAGATTCCAATTCCGATCTTTTTCCTGCCGCAGCGGCGCAGCGAGTTCGTTTCCTGAGTCTTTCGTTTGCGCCCGGGTTTGTCAAGTGCCCGGCAGGCAAGCCGCTAATTAAATCAGCCAGCAGCAGCGCCCATTTATTCGATTTACATTGTCGCAAATAAACAATAACAGCGCGAACAGAAGAGGAAGAAGAAAAACACGGGCGGGAAAAATGCAAATGGCGGTCGCGAAAATGCAGCCATGTGCAACAGCAGCCAAGGAAGCAAGCCAAAAACAAAGTTTCCGCAATTTTCAGGCGGCAGAAACCACAACCAGCGGCAACAGCAAGTTTTCCAAGAAAGAAAAAAACCGAAAGTTACATAATGAAATAGATGCGCGAAATGTGCAATAGCCGCAAACTTCGGGCAGATGCAACCTCTGGAAAAAAGAAGCCGAAACTTGCCAAACTCTCAAGGCGGAGCCGTCGTCGTCGCCGCCGCGGCTGTCGTCGCATTCGGTTTCTTTTCTTTTTTTTTTTTTGCTGAGTTTATTTCCAACGGTTTGTGGGGAATTGCAGACAAACAAATCAAATCCCCAATTGAACTCGTTTGCTTTGCAGGCCTAAGCGAGATGTATTTGGGCAGAAATGTATGCCGAAAGAAAAAAACAAAAAATCAAGAAACAAGCACCGTGTGTCGTGACCAAATTTGGCTATGAATTTACACAGCAGCCCAACCGACAAGAAAAAATTCACTTTCAAATGTATTTTACCATTTTTATCTACAAATATAGTATTTGTGTGTTTCTGGTTATGATTCGAAGCTCTAACACCCTTTCCAAGGGGTACTTAAGATCCGAACTCGAGTTTGTTACGATGTCTGGGCACTTTGCTTAACTATCTGTGGATCAATAAAAGCTAATATGAGTCCCATTTGCAGCTAAAATAGTCACATTAAAAACTAAACGCCATTACGAATATCTAATTAAGTTTTGATTTCAGTCGTCAAAATATAAGTGTAAGTTTGAAGGTTTTTTGAAGTGTCTTTTTTTATGGCTACTTTTGTGTAATATATCCAGAATTTATCACATAAGCCTTATATTTTATGTTTTTTGAGAAATACAAAATAATTATAGACTGCCACAAAATATTGGTACATTTTCAAGGGTATCCCAGCTAAACTTTCAAGTCACGGCTTTTTGTTTTCATTTTGTAGATTAATTTTGGTCGCTTTCGTTGGCTGCCGCTTATGGAGATCGCGTGTGGCGATAAATTTAGTTACAAAAAGAAAACATTTAACGTTATAAATTGTTTTCCAAAAGGGTACACATCGTTATGAACTTAACTGGAAATTAGTCGCAAGTGGCTAATAGAAACGGCCTTCGGGCAAATGCTGCGTTTGTATTTAGGTGTCAGTGGGGTTGCATAAGTTGTGGCTGTGACCTCAAGCTAAGTGGAGTATACGGTGTGCAATTATGCTTCAAATTAAATATTTCGATTTATGAAAAACATATTAAGAGGTATGAATTTCAAGATCAGATAAAGCTGGTCCCCATTTCCTAATTTCATTCGTGAAACAAACACTCGATAATGCGAGTATTAATAGAAACCTTACCCTGTACACGCCATCAACGAGTTTTGTAACTTCCTCGGCCTCCATTGTTGCTGGACCTTTATGCCGGGCCCTCCTGCCGATGAATGAGAAGTGGTTTCGAGTAGCCGAATTCCCGGGCTACCGGTGGATAACGGTTAATGATGAATTGGACTTCCGAGACCCGAAATCCCTTGCAGTCTGAATTCACTTTCAGCTGCAGCAGCGCCCAGAGGCAACCTGGCACAGACTGCACTCGATTTTCACTTTCTAAAGTGGCACACACGGAGGAGACACCGCCGAAAAAAGCACGGAGACGGGTTGCGGGCTGCGGGTTGCGGGCTGCGACGGAACCGGAGTGACAGAAGACGTTGAACCGAACCGAAAGACTCGAATTTGGAGTAAACTTGTAACTTTGACTTTCGTTGCAGAATCTTGGAAATCTCGTTTCTGTCGTCGTGACTTTCTTTTTGGCGGGCAGACGAGACACCGACCGCACCACGTAACGCTAGCCAGGTAAATGAAATGCCAGCCCAGAGATTTGGGTTTGAGTTTGGGGCTTTTTGGGATTTGGGTTTATTTGTTTTTGTATGTTCAGCTTTCTGGCTGCCGACTTCTCAACGGGTTTTCGGGGTCTTCGGGTCTCGTTCGTTGTTTGCCCAGCGACTTATCAACAACTTGTAGCTTCGGCACGTGATAGAGCTGTATCTGTAAAGAGAGAGAGAGAGAACAGGAGGTGCTATAAGTGTATATATATTTGTATGTCTAGGATTAATAATAAACAAAAGCAGGGAAAATAACCCCTGAAATTCAACGAAGGCAAGCGCCAGGCAACCATCCATATTTAATCGATATTCGTTTGAGCTTTTACTGACTTAAAACGGATTCATATTGCCAGGAGCTTAGGCAACTGCTATTTCAAGTTTTAAGGCAGGTTAGTAAGCCTATAAGTTATCAACTATTTGAATTGTTATTTAGTTTATAACGTGTTTATATTAACTTTGTCTTTATCTAGTCGGGGTTGAAAAAAAAAAGTTGTTAAAATGAGTAAGCTCGATGATTTGCTGTCCAAAAAGAAAACCGTGGTGCCCGTCCTGGACCTCAGTCGGAGCAACATCCAGACCATCGAAGAGTTCAAGCGGCTTTTTGAGAAGGTGCCCGACTACAAGATGCGCCCTGTGAAGGTGCGTGCCGAGGAAATCAAGATCCGGGAAAAGGACTATGCCTTCAAGATGCCCAAGAAGGAGATGCGTAAGCTTATGAGGGCCAACGGCGAGCGGGAGGCGCTCTACGTCTACGCGGATCCCGTGCCCGGCGAGATGAAGGACGTGGTGCTCATGGAGCTGTGTGCGGTGCCCATAGACTGGAAAATGCTGACCACATTGCGACCCAAGAATAAGCAGGAGGAGGAGTACTTTAGCCGGATGGTCGAGATGGGGAAGCTGGAGCTGAAGACGGAGGCTCGGGATCGAAGGGAGTTTGCCCTGAACAACTGCGTCAAGAAGATCAAGAACAAGTCGGGCATTGTGGAGACTCGCCTGATGACCTGCGAGTCCTGTGGCGAAGAAATGTGTTGCGGTAGGAATGCCATCATTTGGTAATTTCCCTCCCTTATGCTTTATATATTATTTTTGTTTCCAGGCAAGACCTGCGGAGACTTCAACTACGATCTATACATACGGGTAGAGGCCAGGGTGGTTAAGCCCAAGCCCGCTGTTTTGTCCTCCAACAAGGCCAAGTTAAATGGCCGGAAGAAGTCGTCTGTGGGCGGAGCCAAGATCAAGGTCAAGAAATCCTCAAATAAAACTAATTAAGTTAAACAACATTTAAGTTAAACCCCAGTTGTGTATCCTTTAAAAACAACAACCCTTTTCACAGTCTCGTTTCGCTACTAAACTGTTTTAAAAATCTATTGATTTATTAGACTTGAAATACTACATGAAGTTTCTATTTGGGCACGCATTTTAAGCCATGTATAGAACTTAATTATAATGCTAATTACAAAACACCATACATGGT
Source organism: Drosophila orosa (assembly GCA_018904745.1). NCBI lineage: Eukaryota > Metazoa > Arthropoda > Insecta > Diptera > Drosophilidae > Drosophila > Drosophila orosa. The sequence goes on along the minus strand of JAEIIH010034829.1, from coordinate 833 downwards.
TTTATATATGCAAAGTGCTAACTAATAAAAAGCCTAAGCTCTAATTAATAGCGAACCATAAAATGTGGTATAACAAATGTCCAGCATATAACCTACAAAACGTGAACATTTCATATTATTTACCATGATAATTGATTAAAAAATCATAAAAAAATAAATAATGTCCGAAACCTATACTTATACTTGAAATATTTCCAAAAATAATTTCGCTTTGTAGTATATTCGTTTCTTTTTTTTTAAGTTATTGTTCTTTCAAACGAATTCCATTTAACATCAAAGCTGTTACCAAACAGCTCACAAAAAATGTTGTAAACTGCAGAAATAATGATCACAACTCAAATGCAAAATAGTAGAAATTTTCGACGATTTTTTCCCCATTCAACAAGCGACACTCGAGTGTTTTTACAGGTCAGCGGCACTGGCAGCAGCATTATGCTCAAAATGAAATGGCTAAAATATTTAAATTGCCACAGAGAGCAACACGGCCGAATAGCCATTAAAGCAAAGTCAACAAGGTAACAGGGGTTCTGCGCTCGGTGGTCTGGAGACTCTTGAAATCGAAGACACAACACTGGGAGAAAAAAGTGGCCTAAAAATAAATGTTGCATAGTCTATAAAGATTTTAAATTTCCTTTTATAAACACTTAAAAACTAAAGTTATTAATGCTTTGCATTCATTTTTTAAGGTATTTTGGGGTTTATAAATTGCTTTGTTTTGGGTATCTGTGTTTTTATACCCTTGCAGGATATTATAATTTTAGTCAGAAGTTTGCAAGTGAAGGAGTCATTTCCGACCCTATAAAGTATATATATTCTTGATCAGCATCAACAGC
>JAEIIH010034822.1:0-84830 GCA_018904745.1 Drosophila orosa | reverse complement strand
ATTCAGTTTTTGATCCTGATCAAGAATATATATGATTTATAGGGTCGGAAATGACTTTTTCACTGCATTGCAATCGTTTGACTAAAATTAGAAAACCCTGCAAGGGTATAAAACTGTTAGTTAAATTTAGTGTACATTGTAGAAGTCCCGAATGTGTTAGAACAAATGTGTTATCTAAATGGTGAGTTTAGTATTATTTAATTTAATTTCGAACCCGGAGCATCTTACATCTGAAATATATATAATTCCTTCTTAAAAGGGTCATATTTATAAAGGGATTTAAACCTAGGAAAGATTTTAGTTTCTGGAAGACTGCTAAAAAGCAGGTAGATTTTTATAAACCCATATTCTACAGTAAAATGCTTTGATAAATAATTTGTAAATAAAAGATGAATTACAAACTCATTGAAAGGAACCTCATATTAAATAGTAGTTCCTACACCTCTTCTCTCTGTGCACATAAATTGAGTTTCAGTGGAAATCTTTTAGCAATGACTGCACTTTGGGCCTCCCACTCCCGACAAATCCCCTTGATTCAACTTGTTTACTGGCCCAGAATCGAATGAGTCGTATTCTTATCGCCAATATTGGCCCCTCCATCCCTCTGTCCCTCACCGCATGCTTTTTAAGGGGAAGAATTCCGGGAGAAATACCCACTCGAACACTCGAATATTTAGATGTTGTAATCGCCACTAATAATCCACGGAGCCGCAGCCTCGGAAAATGAAAAATATAAATGTATTTGGGAAAATTAAACTTTGAACTGTGCCATTAATTAATTTCCAGACTGACTGTTGTTGTTTCATTGCCTGTGTGTATGCATCTGAGTGTGCGTGTGTGAAATTAACCAGAACCAGAAACATAAATCCAAAAATCAGATCTGAAAATCGCTCACAATAATTTCCATAGAGGAAGGCAAAGTGTACTACTCTCAGAATCTCCGAATCTCTGTCTTTGCCTCTGTCTCATCCCCCACATACCACATCTGTCTCATCCATCCATCATTACAAAATGCTAACCGAATACCAAACATATTTTCTCTTTTATGTTCTCTCCTAAAAAAAAAAACACCAAACATTTGCACATAAAATATCCAAAAACACCCGAATTATTCCACCATGTAATACAGCAACGGGGAGTCCAAGAACGTCTCGAATGCCACATCGCCGGTGGCGCCGGTGCACCAGGCCACCGCCGCCGCCGCCGCCATCTCTTCAGACGCCAAGAAGTCCAAGAAGTTCGGACGCAGCAAGTCCAGCGACATCTTAAAAAAGGAATCTGCTGCCTTGCCCTACGACAAAGGCAAGAGCACGCTCACCCGGCTCAACTCCCTGAAACAGTGGGGCCGCAACCGCTTCAAGTTCATGCAGCGCGCCGGCGAGCTGGGCGACCAGCTGGACACCAGCGGGTGCAGCTCCCAGAACAGTTCGGCGGAGAAGGCGGAGCATGGATCGCCGGCGGGCGAGGCGCCCAAGCGGGACATCGACGATGAGTGCGTGGTGCATCATTTGGTGGCCCAGAAGAGTGAATCTCGGTTTTCGCACGAACGAAAGCCCTCGTATTCCTCCTCGGAGAAGAGCATGAGTGTCTCCAGCAGCGGCCAGCTGAGGGGCAGGCTGCAGCTCTCCTCCGCCACCGCCTCCGGGCCGTTGGCAGCAGCGGCGCACGTGAAGATGCGCGAGACGGCCACGCTGAACAGGCAGCGGCGCAACGGTCTCCACGCACTGGCCGGCAAGGAGGAGCAGCCCCACTCCTCGAGCGGCAACTGGAGTGCCAGCTCGGAGTCGGGCCGCGCCTCCATCGGCAGCGAGATCACCATGCAGCCCAAGTCGAGTGCCTCGAGCACCTCGCTGAATGTGTCCAGCTTCCAGCCGGGCGGCGGAGGAGCTGGCAGTGGCCCGCCCTCGTCCATGCTGAGCCGGCGCCGCTTCCTGAACACCTCCGCCTCGAGCAGCGTCACCAGCGAGGGCACAGCCACTCCGGAGCTGCAGGCCGAGGCCGGGGCCTATCCGGGTCACCTGGACGACGAGACCAGCTCCGCCTACAGCTGTGACACCGAAGGCTACTACACCTCCTTCCACATGGACAGCGGCCTGCGCACGCTGAAGGAGGAGGAGCCGTCGCCGATGCCGGGCACACCGCTCCAGGCGAGCCTGCACACCAGCAGCTACTCCTTCGGCAGCCAGTCCAACCAGACGGTGCTCAACGCAGAGAGCGAGTACGAGCTGTTTGGCAGGGGATCCACCTCCACCACGACCAGTTCGGCGGGCACCGTCTGCACGGCCCTGCTGAGTGGAGCAGCCGCCGGGCCGGATGTACCCGAGCGGAGCAGCTCGCTGGGCAAGCACAGTGGCCAGAGCCGGAGCCAGAGCACCAGTGCCAGCAGCAGCACGCTGGAGAGGAGCTACAGCAGTAGCACCATCGGCAGCACTCTGGAGCGCACCGGGACGATTAAGCGGAATGTAAAGATGTCGCCGGCTAAGAACGGAGGCGCAGAACTGGAGGCCCAGGAGGATCAGCAGCTGGAGCAGGATCAGCAGCAGCAACTGGAGTTCTCCGAGAGCTCCGACCTGGAGGGCGTGGAGCGCATTGAGCGGATCAAGCAGAAGACGGCCATCAGCTCCAAGCGTATACCCTCCATGTGCATCATCACGCCGACGACCAGCGACGACGACGAGCACCAGGCCATGGATCCCAATCGCACGCTGACAAGCCTCACCATTGAGGTGGACCAGGAGCAGGACGGCGACGAGGAGCCCGAGCAAAAGACGCCGACCAACAGCAAGGACCACAACCTCAATGAGCTCAAGCAGACGCCCACGAAAGCCCTCAGCGGCATGTTTGAGAAGCTGCGCGTTAAACTGGTTCCGGGCAAAAGCTCTCCCTCAAAGAACCAGGTCCAGGTGCCGGTGCCACCCAAGCCCAAGCCCGCCAACGCGAGTGCCGTGAATGACGACGAGCTTTACGACCTGGCTGGCGAGTACGTCACGATAGCCGACATCAGCAACAACAACAACAACCACCACCACCGTCGTCCCAAGGCAACCGCCACGGGAATGGGCATTTACTATTCCAATGACATAGTTACGCGCCGAGCCGCCGAGCCCGCCGTCTCCGAGTACGTCTCACTGAACGAGCTGCCCCAGCACTTGCGTCGGCATGCAGTCTCGGCCAGATCTCCGGCGGAGAGCCAGGAGAGCCGGGAGAGCGAGGCCTGCGCACAGCTGCCTGCCACGGAGCCGGCAGCTGTCGCACGCTCGCAACAACCACCACCGTCGTCGCTCGGCAGGCAGCAGCAGCAGCAGCATTCCAGCTCAGCCGGCGGGGATGGGGTGCCGATGTACGCGGAAATCGGCGAGCTTAGCGAGGAGAAGCCGCTCGTCTCGGCAAGCCGTCGGCTGCGCCCGAACGCCGAGGGGAGGGTCGTTTACGACTCCGACAGTCTGAAGCGGCGCAAGGGTGCACACACCACCTTCGCACCTGGGCCGTACGTGAAGGAAACCGAAAGTGCGCTCCGCAGTGCAGAAAGTGCAGCAGCATCGGCAGGAGCATCATCCGAAGCAGGACCCACACTAGCCACCACTAAGAGCGCCAAGCTCCTGCTGCTCAGCGGCGGCGGACTACTCGCTGGCAACCGGAAGGTGGCCAATGTGAGGCCCATTTTGGCCAAGAGTCCGCTTAGCAGAAACAACAACAGCGGCGGCGGCGGCGGCAGCATGGCCGCCTATCAGGCCACCAACGGAGCAGCGGCGAGCAGCTACCAGGAGCAGAAGCAGCTGCTGGCCAACCGCACGAATCCCTTCTACGAAACCATTGCCGCGCCCGTGGCCAGCCTGATGATGCCCTCGCCCTCGGGCAAGTCCAACTCATCCACCGGCTCCACGGCCACCAGTTCCTCCTCATCGGCCTCGGGCCACTCCGGCGAAGAAGGTAAGCCCGAGCAGCATCCGTCAGCCGTCAGCAGCTGCCCCTTCGCTTGCCCAACCAAGACCCAACCCGAACCCAAAACCACATCCTCAATCACGTCCCGCTCCCTTGTAAATAACACGCTACTTTGCAACACTGCCAGCACAGCAGCTCCAGCAGCGGCAGCCGCATCCACCAAGAGCACCCCCAATAACCGTGTAGTCAGCAAGTCAGGGGGCAGCATATCAAGTGTAAGGGAGCAGCATCAGCCCCGTCAGGGCCCCAAAGATTGCGAGTCGAAAGTGAGGGTTGCTGAAATGGAAACTAACCGTTTGGGGGATGCGTTTCCGCCCATCGAGTTGGGGGGCGATTGTGATGGCGATGCTGGGGAGCAAGTGCCACCCCTGCCGCCGAGGGCGAAAGTAAGTGGCAATGCCCCCGTGAACACCCACCCTCTATCGATTGACCCAATTGCGCTGCACTCCGCGAGCAATGCCAGCAATGCTGGCAATCCCGGCCAGCCGCGGGCCGCCCTCAAGCGCAACAACAGCTATCGGCTGGCCAACGATGAGCTGAAGCTGGAGATGAACAAGGAGAATCTCTCCGCCTCGTTCGGTGCCGAGAGAGCACCTACTTCGGGTGCAATGCCCCCCATGCAGCACGCAACAAGTTCCCTCCGCTTGCGCAACCTGAGCAACCTGCCAGCCGCCTCACCTGGCGGTGCGGCAGAGCGGCGGATAGCCAAGTCCTTTGAGCGGCTGGTGGACGAGTTCTCGCTGTCTCTCACCAGCAGCGGCGACGATTCCTCGTATCTGAAGAACAAGTCGCTCGAGAACTTCGATGACTCACCCGCCCTGCTGCAAGAAGCTCCTTCAGCTGAACAAAAGCCAGACGAGCACGCCTCCTCGGCCGAGTCCGAGGAGGAGGACGAGGAGGAGTTGGCCGCGCCTTTGTCCCTGCCAGCCAAGTACCACAAGTCCTTTGTGGACAGCGTTCTGCTGCGTCCGTTTAAGATTATTCTGCCCAGCGACGAGAACGGCAACCGTCGTCAGCGCATCCTACAGAAATTCGAGGTGACGGAGATATGGTAGTCAGTTCCGTCTCCACAGCAAACACTACACCGTAATTGCCCAGATTGACACGGCTCAGATCCTTGAGCCGAGACCTCAGTGTGTGTGTGTGCGATGCTCATTAAAGTTGCCTGCACTTGGCCGCAGGCGTGCGTGTTCAATGGGCCGAAAGGGAGGCCTATTCTGGGGTTCAATGTCCAAGCTGGAGCTCCGCCCACTCACTTGATATGCTGCTCACAGTCTTGCTGCGACAACTGGCTCGCAGGAAACAAAATACTTAACAAATAGTAAACACACAGTTTATACAGACTGAAGCTCGAGATTTTTAACCAGAGATTTGACTCATTCTTAAACCAATATTATTTCAATCAAGCTGTTTGTATAAACATGATTTTAATCCTTTTGTTTTGTAATTTATGTACTTAACTCTTTTTTTGTGTGTGTTTGTCCCTAACCCTAGTTATAGTGATTAATAAATGTTACTACTTGTTCTTGTTTACTCATAAATACGTCTGTAACTAATTGTAATTAACATAAACCAACACAACATGAATTTTATGTACATTCTGTATAGTTTTTTGCACCGTTCACACGTCTTGTACACCGACACATATCCAATACTCATAATTACCACGATTTGTACTTAATATTAGGTCTAGTCCACGCCAATGTTGCTAATTTTTTGAGTTCCAATCCGATTTGCAATTGATTATTCCACTCACCTCGCGAGCGGTGGACGGATGACTGTGAGGCGTGCAAAAGACTTCTATTGCGAGTGATTCCCTAACCAGCCTCTGCTTGTGTGTTTATGTTACAGCATCGTAGAAGTAGTTTTTTGCACGCTCCTCCTCCTCCCATCCCCTGACCAACTAACGACCCGTAGTGGCAAGAGTAGAGAGCTTGAAAGATTAGCACATGGCAGTTAAGTTCTCGGCTAAGTTCAACCCCCACATTCCATAACGAAACTCAATCGTAAGTAGTGTTTAAACCAGATGAGAATAAAACGAAAAGAAACGAAAATTCGGCATTGACATTATCATTGGCATTTGGTTTGTGGTTCGTGGTTACGGCATCCCCGCACTCATAGTCAAGCCATCCCATCCAAAAGCATCCAAGCATCCACAGCCACACTCGCACTGCATCCCAGCACCACCCAACCAGCCACATGTACATAAATACTCGCTCGGGCCATTGGGCTGTGGGGGATTCCCAGGTAATGTCATCCAAAACGCACTCAAACAGGTACGTATGCAACTGCTTGCCTTGTTGAACGCTTCTCGATAGCCGAGTACTGCCCTAACCATCCGCACTTGAAACAGCTTACTAATCGAATGAGAGAGAGTGGAGTCGTAGACTGTCCCCTGCCAGTAGCTAATCCGTTCCCCATCTTCTCTATCTTCCTTTCGCAGGGTATCAACGTTTCTCTAATATCTATGAGCAAGTGCAGCCAGCACCGAGCACAGAGCCACAGGGAGATGACACTGCCACGCCCTTCCAGCGCAGTGCGCCCATCTACTGGACGCTGCAGAGTCGGCGCAGCCAGCCCAGGGTGCAGCCCACCGCTGGTGGGGTAACCTGTCGGGATGACCTCTATGCCACGCCCATTCGCAGGGCCGACCGCCTGCCCCGCCCGGTTGCTGCAGCGGCGCCGACAGCAGCCGAGGGTAACAAGAGCAACATATCGCCAATTGTGCCAAGGAACCGCAGCGGAGCCTTCCTCACCTCGACGCCAACGAGAAATGGAGAGCTGGAGATCAGTCAGGTGCCCCCCATGAAGCAGCCGTCGCGCAACTGGAGCGACGACGCGCCCGAGCGGCTTAATACCTGTGCGGATCGCATTGGCCAGAGCAAGACGACGCTGATGGACTTCAAGAAGCTGCTGCTGGCCAAGTCCGCCAAGGCAAGTCCTGTTCAGAGGAAGGTCTCCGCCGTGGAGCTGCTGAAGAAGTCCACCTCCCCGGTCCCAGCCACAACCACGCCCGCTGTGAAGCCCACTGGAGCTGGTCAAAAGGTGACTGCGTCGGGAGCAGGAAAGCCCACGGTAAACAGCAGCCTAAAGCTGCTCGACCTGAGTGGGTCTCCCAAGACGTTTGCTAATCGGCGGATGCTTCGCCAGGGGCAGTTTGGCTCTCCCTCCAAGACCTTCGCGCCGAAGATGCGCGGTCCCGTCAATGTGGTGGCTGCTGCAGCAGCGCCACCACGGACAGACATCATGTCCACCACGATAGTGGAGGCGAATAGCGAGGAGGATCACTCCAACACCAGCGGCGGATCGCGGGCCAGCTCCGAGGCGGGGGAGACGGCTGTCCTTTCGAGCTTCGATCTGAAGCGGAACTTCTTCCTGCAAACCGAGGAGAACAACTTCATGCGCGGTGAACTGAAGCCCAGTTTTACCAGGACGAACGGAGGAGCCGGCGTAGCAGCGGGACCCAACAATGAGGGCAACAAGTACGTGGCGGCTCCAGTGGCGAATACGCCGCCGCTACCATCGTTTGAGACGGCGTTGTAGAGCGGGTCTAACCCAGAGGAGGATACATATTCCATAAGAATAACGATACCATAATCGAGAAATGAGCAATTCCCTTCCGTAGCCAAGCCGAAACTGCATTTATTGACGAACGGAGCCGACGACGAGTCAAAAGCGATGCTACTTTATGCAACATATACATATATCACTATATATACTTATACATAACGCCCCTATACAATAAACTGTATTTTTTAACCTGTGCTGCTTGTATAAACGGAGATGTTTTATACACGAATACGAATCGTCTGTACACCTACCATACAATCTACATATTTATTTGTAATTTTACGTTATTTATTGCAACTATTGTATTACGCTACAACACGCATTGCATTGCCCCTTGTTTTCGTGGTGCAAAATCTTGTATGTACGTCTAAAGATCAAAGGAGAATCGCTTAAAAAATAAACACACATTGGATAACAAACTCGGAATTATTTGGTGGGTCAATTGTTCTTTCGATCTGAGAACTCGAAGTATTTAATTGTTGGGGTACAAGCCATCATAGCTATTCTTAGTTTTACACCATACTATAGTTTGTATTTGTATTCCAAGCTTTTTGTGCATTTATTATAAAGGAATGTTGGGTATTTAGCTCTTTTGGCTAGCGAATTCCTAGAGTATATGGTGCCATACCAATTTGGTAATTTACATATTTTAGCCTTTTGGCTTCAAACAAATTCAAAGCCAAAGTCCAGAATGTAATAAATAATATTCAAGATCCATGTTCGCTTACGGTTAATCCCTGCGAAACAGCCTGCAGATTTCTACTTAAATCCAGCTACGTCCCACACTGCCAGACCTCCGCTTGGTGGACTTGTCGCCCAGGGAACTAGCAGCCTGATCCTTGCGTGGCAATACGGGCGAGCTTCCCGATCCTATATTCCGGATGAGCAACTTGAGGCCCCGTGCCTGGGCATCGCTGGCCTGGCTCACATTGTTCGCCTCGGAGGCAATGATGCAGAAGTCGTCTACGATGTGGCCAGGTGGACTGATGTCGAAGGGCAAGATGTCGCTGAGGCTCTGCTGGGGACGATAAACGCTGCGTCGGCGTGAGGCACCATCACCGCCGAGCGAACCACCGCCGGTGGCTGAAGCACCCGGCTGCTGCTGTTGCTGGGTCAGTTGGTGCAACTCCTGTTGCATTTGCAGGAGGCGGGTGCGCAGGCCAGTGTTGTCGTCGCTGAGTCGCTGCATAAGGGCTGCTTCCTGCTCCGCTCGAACAAACGTGGGCTGCGGCAGGCACTGGTAGACGGTGGTTAGAAAATTGCGCAGGGAGAGCAGCAATGTATCCTGCCATTGCTTCGTAAAGAACAGAGCGAAGGTGGGCGACTCCTCCGCATTGCGGCAAAAGGGAAAGTCTGAAAAGTAAACAAATCACGTGAAATGGGCGTTGGCCTGGGGATTCATGCATCTCAGCCTACAGAACCAATCCTTCCACTCGCTCTGCTGCTGCAGCTCGCCAGCCATCTTGTTGAAGAACTCCGACACCTTGTCTGCTCGGTTGTTACTGTACGCCGTCACCAGGTAGTACTTCAAGAGGCTGTTTTCGAGCTTCTTAACAGCTGGAGGGGATTTGCCTTGCGTTATTCATTTCGTTTGATATATATATATATTCCCCATATGGGGGTGCCGAAAGCTTACCCACGGCGTATGTGTGCTCCAGCTTGGAGAACAGATTGTTGTCCAGGTGATGCCATAGACTGCGGAGAGCCTGCAAGTCGTAGTTTTGTATGGCATTGTTGAACTGCTCTAAAATCCTCTCTGCCCTGAAGTGCTGGTCCTTCTCCGACCGCTGCTCCAAGTCGAGGGCCTTCAGCGTGCTCGAAAATCCGCGGAAAACCAGGTATTCCCTCAACAGGTTGTCCAAAAAAGCCACTTGAGCCATTTCTTCGTTGCAATATAAATTTGCAAAATTTGTGATTGTTAGTTGCGTTTCAGAGTGACCAAGCTGCAAAAAGTAGTTTTAGTATATTTACTCAGATTTTCTTTCTTTTGAATTTTGGTATTTTTAACGGAAAGATGTTTTGAATTTTGTAAATTTATTTAAGTAACGTTTATGCTTCTATTAATTTAATTCAAAGTTGTACTTACCTTTTGCACTCAAAGTATCTAAACATTTTTTTTGTACTTAACTTAACTTAACTTAAGACTATTAAGTTAAATACATAAATATTTGTAATAATTTTAATAGAATTAGTTTATAAATTAGTGGAATCTTACTTATCCCAACCAATGTTCGTGGGGTTTATTTATAGCATCACAGAGAGCACTTCCATGCTATATATAAACCCAACATCTTGGGCATCGCTTAGTTCGCTCCCGTTCGTTGAATGGCCAACAACGCCAACATTAAGCACACGTCCTCGGAGGGCCATGAGGGGGATGCCACCTGTGTGGCGTACTTCAATGGCCAGCTGTTTTCCGGCGGCGCCGACGGTAAAATCCGTGTGGGTACTCCGCGCTTCCTCGCTTTGCTTCGCGGTGGTCCGTTCAATCCAACCATCTGTCCCCCTTGCAGATCTGGTCGCCGGAGCTGCAGCTGCTAGGAACCGTGAATGCCCATGAGGCCTACATCTACTGCATGGCCATCAACCAGCACGGAAAGGTATATTCGAGCAGCTGCGACGGCCAGGTGCGATTCATGCTGCCGCCTTACAGAGACGCAGCCGTGCAGGAGCTCTTCCGCTGTGACGACGCCATCCAGGCCATGTACTGTGACGGCTCGGTCCTGTACACGGGCGATGACAAAGGTGTGGTGACCACCTGGAGCAACGATCGCATGCTCTTCAAGTACAATCTGGTGGAGGAGGTCAAGTCTCTGGCCGGAGAACAGAAGCTCATCTACACCGTGCGCGACCTGGACGTGGTGGTGTCTTCAGTTACCATTGGGAAGTCTGGCAAGTACACCAACAAGGCTGTGATCCCGGGCAAGTCGCCCCTCCTACTGCTTGGCCCGCTGGTGGATGGATATCGGAGCTATCTAGCCTTCCCCGATCGCTCTGGAATGGGCCTTCAGCTGGTAAACAACCTGCCACAGAAGCAATATGCACACATATGGCAAGTGCCGGTGAGTTCATTTCCCAGTTCCTAAATATTATAGGGATATTAAGATAATTTTTGTAGGACTGCCACGAGTGGATTGTTACCTCCATGTGCGGGGATGAGGCTTTCTTGTATTCCGGAGGCTACGACAAGAAGGTCAAGTGCTGGACCGATCTAGGATCCACACAACCAAGAGCGCTGGGCGAGGTGTATGTGGACAGTGTCGTGAATAGCATATGCTGTGGTGACAACAACATGGTGTATATTGCCACCAGCGACGGATTAATACGTGCTGCAAAGTTTGTTTAGTCTCAGTTTAAGCCGTTTTATCTCAGTAAAGTAATAGTCCCTTAAATGTTTAACAGTATTTATTAAAGAGACAGCGGTTCGTTTTATGCACTGGACTTGCATTCTTGCCTGTGTTCCAGGCTGTCAAATCCCACCTGGGCCTCGATCCAGCTTGCCACTGTCAGCAGTAGCTGCTCGTTGAGGCTGTTGCTCATTAACTGAAGGCTCAGGGGCAAGCCCGTTCGGGAAAGCCGAATGGGTATGGACACGGCGGGTATGCCTGCCATGTTGGCCGGCTGCGTGCAAAAATCTTGCACTGCACACTGGTCTCTGTTGGTCAGAGAGGCAAAGTCCTTGTAGAGCGGAGCCTCGGTCAGAGTAGTCGGTGTGAGGAGGATGTCCACACGATCCTCGGCTGGAGTTGGCTCAAACACTTTGGCAAAGTCCTCGGCGATCAAGCGGCGCACCCGGAGCGCTTTTTCAAAGTAGTGGTCGTAGTTCTTGCGCAGCAACAGAAAGTTTCCCGTGAGGATGCGCGTCTTGACTACTTCGTTGAAGCCCTCGGCCCGGGACAGGGCATACAACTGCTCCGTACTGCGCTCATCGGAGGCCCGATGACCGTACTCAATGCCGTCGTAGCGGGCCATGTTGCTGGCCACCTCGCACTGGTTAAGGATGGAGTACACGAAAATACTGGCCGCCGTATTGGGGAGCGACACTTGGCGCACGGAGGCGCCGGCGCACTCCAGGAGATCCGCCACCTTGGACCACGTCTCCAGCACTTCGGAGGAGAGGCCTTCACAGTGATATTCCTTTGGTATTCCGATTCGCACTGTGCTCAGGTCAATCTTCTCGACTTCCGGTAGGTGCAGCCTTGTGTACGGGTGTCTGATGGTTGTAGAGTCCAGCCGATCCGGTCCAGCCACTGCGTTCAGGACCTCAAGGCAGTCGCTGACGGAGCGAGCGAAAATTCCAGGCACGTCCATTGAGTTGACTAGCGGGATGAGGCCATGGCGGGAAACCAAGCCGTAGGTCGGCTTTAAGCCAACCACACCACAGTAGGAGGCCGGATTTCGAGTGGATCCCCCCGTATCCGAGCCAATCGCTCTGAAATTGGAATGCAAATAAATTCATATTTTAAATATACACAAAAAATCACAATATTTTGTAGAAATAATAATACAAAATTTAAAATTAACAATCATTTTCATTTCAAACTAAAATATTTTTAAATACAGTTTCGTTAAAAATACCAAGTATAAAAAAATACCACAATTAGTGGTCAGTGAATGGGCAGCATTGACGCACAGCTGATGGAAGGCAACGAACGGCCACTCTGTCAGAAATTTGTGCGAACGAAGAAAACTTGATTATTTACGAAATTGCAAACTAATTTGTCCCCCAAAGCGATGTCTGCGCTCTTTCGTCTGACCAGCCGCGCCGTGGCGCTGCAGCGCTCCCTGGTAGCCAGCCAGGCGGCCACCATGCGCGCCAGCCGCAGCATCAAGACATCGCCAAAGAAAGATGAGACCATTGCAGCCCCCACCTCGGTCTCCACGGAGGACTTTGCCAATCCCAGCCCCAAGAACTGGCAGAGCTACGGCTTCGACTACAAGGACCAGGCTGAGGATCGCAAGGCCACCAAGTCGACGTTCTTCGTCACCGTGACACTGTGCCTCGTGTGGGGAACCTTCTACTGGGCCTACCTGCCCGACACCCAGTTCCGCGACTGGGCCCAGCGCGAGGGCTTCCTTGAGCTGCGCCGCCGCGAGCAGGCCGGCGTCGATTTGGTCAGCCCCGACTACGTGGACCCTTCCAGCATCTCGCTGCCCTCGGACGAGGATCTCGCCGACACGGAGATCATCATCTAAACATTTAGTGCTCTATCCTTAGTCTGTTATGTAATATGAATGCGGCTGGCGGCCAGAGCGGTGCCGTGTGGCCTGCCCGTTAATAAACTGCAAGTCTCGGATCGTAAAATGCTTGCGATTTATCCTTTGGTGCGTAATTTCTAGTAAATATGCCAGTTTTCGTTCCGAACGCGTTTGAGGTTAGGTGGAAAAACGTAAACAAGCTGATGCTCACATAAAGGTACTCACGCATAGCAGAGCCCAGCGGCCACAGCGGAGGCAGAGCCTCCAGAGCTGCCACCAGCAATGCGCCAGTGGTCCTGATTGAGGTCCTCGCTCCAAACGTTCTTGGTGGGACCATACAGCGAGTCCACGGTGCCGGCGCCCATGGCAAACTGATCCATATTGGTCTTCCCCAAGAGTATAGCGCCGGATTGCTTGAGGCGGGAGCAGACGGTGGCATCGTAAGGAGGCACAAAGTCCTGGAGCATCCTGAAAAGGAAGAATATAATCAGACTAAGACGCACAAAGAATTCCCTTTAGTTCCTACCGCGAGGCACACGTAGTGTGCACATCTTGAGTGCAAAAGTTATCCTTGACAGCTATGGTTACTCCGTCCAGGGAGCCAAAGGGCTTTTTCTTCAGATAGCGTTCCTCAGATTCCTGCGCCTGCTGGAGCGCCTGTTCAGGAGTTAGCCGTATGAAGGCGTTAAGTGTCTTCAGTTTGACCGCATCCTCCAGAGCCTGTTCTGTCACCCGGCGAGGAGACAACTGTCCATCGGCGTAACCAGCCGTTAACTGAAATAAATGGAGTTTTAAAATAAATCTGGCTAGATAATGTATTAACCCACCTGCTTGATGCTCCACTGCAAGTGTCGCCGCATTCTAACGAATTGGATAACTGCGGGTTATAAGTTATATTACCCGATTCTTTAGGAGCTATTCCGGGAAGAAATCATAACAAATAAATTCAAGCAGCACGATTGTTGAGCTTATTGGGGATTTTTTGCCAACCAAATATTTGGTCGCACTGACCCATAGACGTTACAAAGGGGGTTATTTATGATTCAAAAAGATTATGTTCGTATGCATATATAGCTTAATATCAAAGTTTAATAAAATTTTTAATTTTATTTTCCAAATTCTACTAATTTTCATGGCTAGGAACAAGCACACTTTCTCATCCTAATCCTCAAGAACCTTTCTCATTCAAACCCCCTTTTAATTAATTTAGCTACACCATTGCAATCCCAGACACTTTTTGGCTTTTATCCCTGCAAAACATTTGTTTTTAACTACACCCATGCGCCCAGCAGCTGTTATTGATTAGAGGAGCGATAAAATCCAGCCGAGCTCATACAATAGGACAACCGCTACCGGGCTTTAAAGTTATCTAACATCAATCAAGACGGTTGGAAACATCTAAAGTGTTTTTGAAGAGCGGCCAAAGGCATTCCAAGAACTTTTAGTAGCTGAAACATGGCCAAGCTGGACGAGCGGATCGGCTTTATCGGCGGCGGAAACATGGCCTTTGCCATCGGCTCCGGACTCGTCCGCTGCGGGATCGTCAAGGCCAGCCAGGTGCTGGTCTCAGGTCCGCACATTGAGAACCTGCAGCGCTGGCGGGACCTAGGCGCCGACACCAGTGACGACAACAACCAGGTGCTGGAGCACACAGACA
The DNA here is from genome assembly GCA_018904745.1 of Drosophila orosa. NCBI lineage: Eukaryota > Metazoa > Arthropoda > Insecta > Diptera > Drosophilidae > Drosophila > Drosophila orosa. Next base: position 70,462 of record JAEIIH010034822.1, on the reverse strand, counting down.
TAGTCTTCATCTGTGTCAAGCCGCACATGCTCGCACCCTGCGCAGCCCAACTGAAGTACAAGCACGTTCCGTCCGCCAAGGACGCCAACAAGCTGATTGTCTCGGTACTGGCTGGCACCACCCTCCAAACGCTGGAGGAGCAGTTCGCCTTCATGCAGAACTCCGGCCTGAAGGTGATACGTACCATGCCCAACACCTCCATGCAGGTGGGTGAGGGCTGCACTGTATACACGGGCAACGCGCGGGTCACGCACAACGACCTAGAGAAGATTCATCTCATGCTCAACGCCCTGGGGCTGGCCCAGCAAGTGCCGGAATCAATGATCGACGCCGTCACCGGAGTGGCGGGTTGCGGTCCGGCCTTCGTCTACACCATCATCGAGGCTTTGGCTGACGGCGGTGTCAAGCAGGGGGTGCCCCGGCAGATGGCTCTACAATTCGCAGCTCAAACTCTGCTGGGAGCAGCCAAGACGGTGCTTATGACCGGCAAGCATCCGGCCGTGCTCCGGGACGAGGTGTGTTCGCCCGGAGGTTCCACCATTGTGGGCGTTCATGAGCTGGAAAAGGGAAACCTAAGGTGGTTTGATTTACCTCTTATAGCTTTTCAATCTGAAAATAATACATGTCTCATCCTTTTAGAGCTACGTTGATAAATGCAGTGGAGAAATCGTGTCAGCGCTCCGCTGAACTCGGCAAGAAGTAAGACTATCCGTGGGCTCCAGCTCCCCTACCCATCCGTTGCTCTCTACACATAATATTGTTAATAGAAAACGCTTTGTGTTGATATTATATTACTACTAATGCAACGCTTGCGTTTATTCGCGATCTTTCTTGCTGACATACTCGACGCACTTGGAGGGATCTGTGGGAAAGTACTCCTGGCACTTGGTCATCAGTCGCTTGAGACCCTGGATGTACTTGCGCTGCGTCTCGTCGTTCATCACGTGGGCCACGTTCTTGGAGAAGATCTTCTCGCGACCAGTACGAGCGTGGATACCCACCATGGTCACACCGATGGGCCATGGAGCGTTGCCAATGGCCATCTCTAGGTAGGCGTCGCTGGCGGTGATGTAGTTGCGGTTGAGCAGATGCTTGCAGATGTCTCGCAGACTGTCAAGGATGTCCTCCGGCAGCGTGTGGTGCTTCAGCTTGCGAAACAGAGGCTTCACGTACTCTTTGGTCTGCGTGTAGATGACTCGCGTCATCTTTACCTTGGTGGACATCTTCTCGTGCTTGCTGTAGTTGGCGATCTGGTCGTTCCACAGCTTGAGCAGGAAGGTGAGCAGCGTGATTATCACGTCCATGTCGTAGTCCTTGTTTCGACCCATCTTCTGGGCCATCGTTTGTATGCTCTCCCACGACACGGACTCGTCCAGCTCGGCGAGGTCCGACTTCTTGTCCTCCTTGGCGGTGGGTGCGTTGGCAAACATCTCTTGTAGGTAGGCGGCGTCCACCTGTTCCATGGCTTCCTGAAAGTCGTTGCGGAAGCCGCGGTTTGCCTCCGGCTGCGAGATCTCGCACTGTCGCAATCTGTCGAAAGCTTCTGGTTCTGTTTCGCCGAATATCAGGATGGGTTCTCCGCGCTCCCTCAGTCGCCGGATAACCTCTGTGCGCGGTAGGATGTTCTGCCCGTCGGCCACAAAGCTGTAGGCGCCTTCGGTGGTCTGTCCCTGGGCCTCAACCGACTCTTGCTTCTTGTAGCCCACCTTCTGCAGCACCTCCTCCGTGTCCTTGGCATTCAGGTCGCCGCGTCTGAAGTACTTCTTCTTGTCATCTACCAGCTGCTTCTGTTCGAGCAGCTTGCGCTTGCGGGCAATTTCTGCTTTTAGAATATCCATTTTGCCCGAATTTATATTAAGATTGTGTTGTAAATAAACAAAACACTGCGTCTTGCAGTGTGACCAGGCTGCGGAAGCTATTAAGACATGAAAATACACTTGCGGCCAAAATAATAGAACCGCGGATCTTTATTTAAATTACTATTCTTACACGAGAAATGTATAAGCACGAATCATAAAAGCAGATATTTAAAAGGTTTGGGTAATTCTAATATAAAAGGATTGAGAAGAAAATATTCTAATTCGCGGAACAGAAAAAACTAAATTAGTGTACTAAAATGATAAAGCATTTAACGATTTCATCCCTGGTCACACTGGACCCAAATCAATAAGAAAATAGACAAATTATTTAGAAATACATTTTTGGATTAAAAATGCCAAAGAAGATGGGAATCAACTCGAAGGCGGTGGAGGCCCGCGAGCGCAAGGAAGCCACGAAGAAGGCCACGCAAGACAAGAAAGCCAAGGATGCGGAGGACCGCCTGTGGCGCGACGACGACAAGAATCTTGCCAAGAAGCAGCAGCGCAAGGATGAGGAGGAGCGCAAAAAAACGGACGCCGCCAAGCGGAAGGCCGAGGCCAAGGCTCTGCTTGACCAGGAGATGAGCTCCATCAACACGCAGCGCAAGCAGCCGCTGGCCAAGATCAACCGTCAGCAAATTCTCGAGGAGATTGAGAAGAAGCAGCGCGTTATCGAGGCGATCAACGAGGCCAACAAGCCGGCTGCCACGCGTGTTGTGGTCCAGAACAACGTCGTAGAGGAGAACCTGAACCGCTCCATGGCCGACACCGATGTGGCCACCAACATTGACGAGGCTCTGGAGGTGCTCAGGTGAGTTCTCAAGGAGCTGCATTCAATACCTTCGTCACAAATTTATATGCAATCTTACTTTCCAGTGTAAACGACACCGAGGACGACAAGCACCCGGAAAAGCGTATGCGAGCTGCCTACAAGTCCTTCGAAGCCAACAATCTGCCCCGCATCAAAGCCGAGAATCCCTCGCTCCGCATGTCCCAGTGGAAGCAGTTGCTCATGAAGGAGTGGAACAAGTCCCCGGACAATCCCTTCAACCAGGCGCGCTAAGCGACAACGGACTCCGGATTTCCCCATCGCCCCCATCGACGAGTGTGCGTACTCTAGTGACTGTTTGCTGCTTAGCAGCAAAGACAAATCCAACGGATCGTCAATGACTTTGAACTCTACGCAGAATTTTAGTTTATACCGAAAGTTGTGTGCAGAATAAATTATTTATTTATTTAGGCCCATTCCGAATTATTTCAACTAATGCATTTTCGACAAAGACTTCTCTCGAATCGTACCTCCATTAATTAAGCTTGTGTTGGCAGTTAGAAGATACCTAGTTCAAAGCAGGAGAGCTTCGGATCTTAGCTTGATTGCGCTATAATTAATTGCTGGTCGAATTGGGTGTTCTTGATATCTTTAAATCACTGGAGATGTTTGGAATTCTATGAAGAACTGATGGAGTCGCTTCTTTCTAGGTCTGATCTCCAACAGCATTTTGTATAAAAGAGAAATTACGTTTTGATTATGCAATAAGTCAATGAAATTATACCAAAATCGGTCGAATAAACACAGCCTAAAGGAGGGTCTGAAGTCTGAAAGTGATAAACGAAGACTGCTTTCCTTTGCTTATTTAATGCCCATCTTTGGTATTTGCCAGTGCTTCCAGAGAGTTTGTGGCCCTGATCCGATTCCGGTTGCGTTTTGTGAATGAAGTAATTATATGTATTGCTTTGATTGCCGTTGTCGTTTCAGCGTTTTGTCCATTACTTTTTTTTTACTCTGTGGTGCAAAATAGAGAGAATAATAAGTGCTTCCGCTTTCACTGTTTGCTACTTGCAAGTTCGGTGGCGTTTTGTAAGCCACCAAAATATTGTTGCTGTTGCTCGTAACATCAGCTAGTTAAATATGTGCTTACAGTCATTATGCACCTCTTTCTGGGCATTAAATTTGCTTTTATCTCTGCAATTATAAGAGAGTAGGTAACTTTTTCCGGATGATGATGGTAAAGATGGTGGGAAGATTTAAAGAGACAAGGAGAAGAATGATTTGCAAAAGGAGCTTATCTTCTTTCCTTAGATCCAAGATCTCCATGTTATGCCCAAAAATGCTTCGAAATCGGTATCCTACCAACCCGTGCCATACCTGTCAACACTTTAGATTTGTAGTTCAGATCGTATCGACATTTTAAACTTGTACAAATTTACAGTCTTCATAATTTCCAACGGTTTTAAAATAAAATTATTTTTGAGTTTTTATATAGGTAGAACGATGGCCACAGTAAGTGTTAGGGACTTGGTAAAGCTCTACGAAGGTCTGATTACGGCCAGCGCTGTTTCAATGCATTACCTAGACGTGGATGAGTCTGCGCCAGGAGAACCTCATGGCGGGGTCTTAACAGCGGTCGACTCGCCTATGAGCGACTTTGATTCCGCCGAGACTGTGGTTGAATTCGGCAATAAGACGATTCACCCAGAACCGCAGTCCGTTGGTAAGTGGGTCGTAGAGCTGGCTTTGATATTTGTACTGAAATACATTACTATTAGGAAACTATGGGTTCCTCCAAACAAACTCCGTCTGTTTCGAACCTCACCTTGGGTTCTTAAGGGCGATCGACACACCTTCGAGGGACTATGATGCCGCCAACATGATGATGGAATCCGCCAACAAGACTTTTCAGGCTGAACCGCAATCGGTCGGTAAGTGTGCAGTAGAGCTGGCTTTGATATTAGCACTCAAACATATTACAATTAGGAAACTCTCGGCGGCTTCATAACACGAACTCGGGCTGCTTTAAACTGGTGCTTCGGAAACTAGCCCATCTTTTCAGACTTTACAAGCAGCCGTCCCGAATTCACTGAATTTTGGCTCATATAGAAAATTCAAGTCAAAAGACCAAGGGAAAACACAAGACTTCAAGAAACAATAGATACCCGAAGAACAAATACTAGGAAAAATAACGATATAGTTTGAATAATAACGAAACGGAATGTTTACAACAGTAACATGTGATATGGAAGCAGATAAATTTTAAAGAGAACAAGGTCCCACATGAATAAACTTCAACTAGGGATAATGATTTTGTCTTTTGATCCGTAGGGCTGGATATGGGAAGTACTAAAGTAGATCATCAGTGCTTATTTGGTGTTTTATTGGAGCTACCCGCATCTAAGGTTCTGACCTTTAGGTTACAAACTTTCGTGTTTGATTAAGACATCGTGTTTTAAGTGGCTTTAATCTCACTTTCTTATCGCTGCCCATAGGCCCGTTATCGCTTTAAGTGCTCACTCGGAAGCGGTCCATAAATGCCTGGATTGCATCCCATAATTAAAATGTTCCACTGCAGCAGATTCGATTTTTGAACTTCCACCGCCACCACCAGTTGACGGGTAACAGTCGGAAAGCTCTGTTAACCGCTGGCAGCTCTCTTGCCAGTTGCTGCCGCTGTTACCTGTTACCTGTGGCTGGACTGTGCTTTCTTTTTAATAAAAATTTCTTTTGTCGCCGCGCAACTTCTCATTCAGTGCCAGGCCTTCGAAGGCAGCGGACGCGTCGTGGTCTTCACATTGTTTGTGCGAGGGAAATGCAAATGCCAGAAAGCCAATATTGATCGTGAGCCGGGAGAAAAGAAAAGTGCGAGAGACGGACGTGTTTGGAAAATCGAATTGAATTTCGTACGGCAAAGTCAGCGGAAATCGCAACAACGGTAATTCGTGTGTGTGCACAGTGTAGTGTCTTCATTTTCCTCTCTATCTCTCTTGCGCTGTGAGTGCCTGTGTGAACTTTATTGATTTTCAAAAACAAACTCAATTAGCGGAGTATTCAGCCAAGGATATCATCGGCTATTCGGTTATTTGGCAGCTTGCGGGTAAGATTTGTGGGTCAGGCGGTTGGGAATGCCACTTGGCCATTACGGTTGCAGTTGCAGCTAATTAACATGCTGCACTTGGCAAGGCGGAAGACAAAAACAAACTGCTGCTGGCCACCCGAGCTGGAAACCAGGGCAAGCCCACACGAGTTCGTGCCCTAAGTCTTTTGTTTCGCTTCTTCACCTGCCACTTGGCTTTTTGTCGCCGGCCCTTGGAACTGCTGCTGCACTTTGCTGGTCGGCAAAAAGCCATCGTTACTCGCTTTTTGCCACAGAACAATTATGTACGACGGCGTTTTTACCCCTCAGACCTCAGAGCAGATCTCGCTTTGGCTTACTTTCCTGCCCATCAAATTCGGTTGACCCACAAATCGTGGACTACATGTTAATTGACGTTAACTTGTTTCCGCGATTTCGCATTCTGACTGACGAAAAAGTAGCTGAGGTTCGTCGACCACCGCTGGCTGGCTGCCTGTCTGGCTGGCTGGCGTTATGTAAAGTGCACAATAATTGAATTCTGGTAATGAATTCACACTTTGCATGAGTTGGCGATGGCTTGCCTTGCGCTTGCGTGTCGGCTCAATGTTTGTTATGTGGCCGCTGGGCTGGGGATTATTCAATATACACAGGCGAGGAGATAACGAGATCAATTGGCGGGCAACCGTTAGCTAATTTATTACTTTCCCAAAAGGTCGGAGCAGCATGGCAATGTTCCCAATCGGCCGCTAAGGAGTGCTCCGCCTGATTTATAGCCATCGTCAGCGACCCAAATTGGCCAGCGAGCCAGAATCAACATACATATTTGCTATATGCTTGGCTCTAAGCTCTAAGCGGACGCGGAGAACAGAAACAGAACTTGGAGCCAACCCATTTACTGGATGGCACGCGTGGCAGCCAATAGCGATTTCCAGCGCTGCTGTTACAGCCACTCGTATTGCAATTGCATTAGCAACCCAAAAAGCCAAGTGACCATAAAGAGGCGGCAGGCAGCGGGCCTAGACCGAATTACCTACGAGCTACTAGCTCTAGCTCTAGCTGTAGCTCTAGCTCCCCCTCGAGATCTTCTGGCCTTTTACGGGGGCCGGGCTCCACCACCGCGTCCTCCTTCCCGAGGAAGTCATACTCCGTCACCGAAAACGCACTGACAGCCTTGAAAGATTTATTGGCTGCCCGGGTAGGCGACGTGCGGCGATTCTGCAAATGGGATACATCCATCCAACCGCGAACATAGTCAATCATCGCTCGCTTATCTGCCTTATCGCTTACTCTCCGAATTTGTCTTGGACATCGGCCATCCTCGGCACTTTCCTTTTTATTTACAGACACATTGCGGTTGCCCGCAGCTCGTGCCTAGTTTTCTGCGGAGCACTGAGAGAAAAGTGGAGTCTTATTTGGAACTTGAAACGTAGCATTGCATCAAAATATGGTTTATAAAAAATAAACATTTCTTATTATAAAATAGGAGAGAAGTTTGTTATTGATTTAAACTAAATTTAAATAAATTTGTATTTAAATTCGCCATTCCAGTCAGGAAAAAAATACCAGTTGACCTTGAAGATCAAGATGTGATATGCTAATAGGATATCGTCATATTTTTCCTGTGCACCTGGGGAGTTTCGGACAGTTTCAACTCCAGCTGTATGGCTGTCACTCAATACTTTTCTGCTGGTGCTTTTCTGTACGCTTTTTCTTCAAATCAGCACTTCAGACCCGTTGCCATTTGATTGCTCGGACAGTACTTTAATAATAGCAATTCCATTGTAAAATCCATATCGTCCGCGACGGCGCATGTGTGCAGCGCATAATTTCCTCGCTTTGTGCCATAAGTCGTTGTAAATTTCGACTCGCCGTCGTCGACTTCATTAAAACTAATAAAATAGCAGCGAATTCGAGAGTGTGCTTGGAGTGTGTACGGTGTGTGTGTGTGTGGCATTCGAAGTGCTCTCGGCTTGAACTTCACACTCTGGCGCGGCGGCGCAAGCTGAAATTTCACCATTTCACTTTGAAGAACCTGCGAATGTGAGCATTATTATAATTAAGATTTCAGGCACGTTGCCTTGACTTTCATTGCCATTTCTTAGACGCTTAACGCTTAGCGCTCGGCGGCTATTTCGGTTTATTGATTTTTTAGCTATTCGCTCTCTACAGAGAGCTAAGGAATTCCTCTCGATTTGGCCATTGGGGTTATTCATTTCTATATGCTAATCACCGCTTAGCATATGTGGGCGTCACTTTCTACGAGTGTCTATGAGTCTGGGCGAGAAATCCGAGCGGAAATCCGATTGGGGGCCACACGGATTTCCTCTCGACTTTCGGGAATTCGCTCGAACTGATTGCACCACTCGAATGATTCACGAGATGGCCCCAGGTGTGTGCACTTGCCGAGATTTGTTAACAACCAGCCGGCCCACAAGCCGCGCAGATTTAACGAGTCTGAGTGTGTGTGTGTGTGGTGTGTGGCCAAGAGCGATTACGCACCTTAAAAAGTGAAATTTCTCGCCTTGTTTTGTTTTGCCTGTTCGTTTTTCGCCAGAAAGAAATGCAAATTAATTCGAATGACTAATACAGCGGCGATTTCGGGGGAAGGGAAATACCTAAAGGCCATCAAAATGGAAACTGCCTAAGGTCAGGGAAAATCTCTAATCAAACACACAGCAAAAGAGAGGCATTAGCCGAATTTCTGAGGCCTTAACAAACATTTAAACGTTATAATTATGATAAATATTAATCAAGCACAGAGAAAAAAGAGGTTAGAGCCTGAGGCCTTAACAAACATTTAAGCGTTATAGTTATAAAAAATATCATTAAATTCCCTAAACATGATTGCTTCTTTAATAGAATTTCAAGCTAGTAGTGATCAAAATTTATTGAAATAAAATAACTAACTAAAGTAAATATATGTAAGAATTATAGAGTAGAAAGAATGTAGATTGGGGACAGAAATATAACATTTCCTGTATTTTATTTAAAATAACTTTTAAGTGCATTTAAATACCTCTGGGATCGGCGGCACCGAATAAGCATAGGGTTTCCAAGCCCAAGCCGGGCTTCGTCCACATTCCAGCCGCACTCTGGCACTCGCCATCGCCATCGACTGTTTGTCCAATGATCGTTAACGGGGTCAGGCAACGCTACGTACACGGCTTTCTGCCGCCTCTCCCCGCCGCTGTTGGTTTATTTTGTGGTACCTCCTCTGGGGTCTGGTGGTCTGGGGGCTTGGGGGTCTGGGGGTCCGAAGTCTGGGGCCTGGTATCTGGTATCTTTGCCTGGCTGATTCACACAAAAAATCAACAGAAAGAAAAAACGTGAGCCGGACTGGCGGCCAGCTCTTCGACAGCCGCTGCAAGAAGGTTGAATTGCCTTGCCCAGTTGCCTCATACTTCCATACCAAAAATTTCACTGATTTTAATTGTTTTTATTTTGCGTCCCGTTCAAACCGTTCTGGTTTGGCTGCGCGGCGGCACTCGGCGTGTGCGTTTCTTTTGCTCTGCGGTTAAAGTTAAAGTTGAGGCATAAATTCGGTAAGCCATAAATAATTCTCTCTGGCGCCGCACCACAGTCCGTCCACTCCTCACCGCACCACCGGGGCAGCACTCAGAAGCTGAGCGAGAAATTTTTGGCTGCCAAAAGTGAAAGTTGCAGCTGCCGCTGGCGTTGCCATTGAAAAGAAATAAGAAACGTAGGAAAGCGCCAAGCAAATCGCCTGCTCTTGCTGTTGCTCTTGGTCTGGCTCTGGCTCTGGCTCTTGCTCCAGCGACAGTTTAAAGCCGCGTCTTAGGGTCTGGGTCTGGGCCTGGGCCTGGGTCTAACTAATGACTCGCTGGTCGGGCTGCTCTTTGTCAACATAGCTGGCCGCAGGGGGGATTAACCATTTTCGTTGTTATGTGTTTCGTTTTGTCGTCGTAATTATGTTTACCACGCTTTTGATTGTTACTATTCCGGAGCCATTAAAAATTACACCTAATTGCGGTGGTCCGTAATAGACGTGCGACTTTCGGGGTGCCGGTGGCTTCTTCGGCGACACCAGTTGCTCGCAGCCAGCATAATTGTGGGAATCGTAGCGAGCGAAATGAGTTAATCCCGGAGACCGCGGCGAATTGTGTAATGTGAAAGTAAAGGTGGCGGCAGGCTGCTTAATCCGCCAAAGGAAGTGTCTGCGACGAGGAACTGGGTCAGTTTTGGGCGTCGGCATAGAGAGAGAAAAGGGTTCGTTGAACCCAGGAGTGGAGTGGCTTGGAATGTGCCGGCTTGGAACTCGTTTTCATATTTAAATTTAATTAAATTAGCACTTTCTACGGCCGGACGACAGTCAGCAAGAAAGCCGTGCCTCACATATTGAATAATAATTACAAACAATTAGCACAGTGACCCAGATGCGTGAATTATGAAAATGAAAATGCAGTGGCTGCCGCCCAGAAATTCCTTCGGCGATGGCCACGGCCACAATGGAAAGTGGCAATCAAGTCCAGCTTACGGCTTGAATGTGCAATGAAAATCGCGTTCGCATACCCAAAGCTGCCCCGTTGACAAGAAGTTTGTGTCTTGAGTCTTTCGTTTGACGCGTGCTTTCCCACAAGTTCCACAAGCAGGACGCTCCACTCCTCTCTACTACACTGAATGGCCTCGGCTTCTTCTCCAGCTTCAGGTTGTGTTCTTTTTTATTAGCATACTGATAAAAGCGAACGTGTTGTCCGACGACTTGTGTATGCTGCGGACATTAAAAACTGATGGGAAGAGCAAACAAGTTCCCAAATTGTGACCCAATTACCCAGTTAGCCAGTCTGCTGGCACCAGATCTACTTGGCCAAATGAATTACGGGCCATCGACGGGGCTGGGGGCTTGCTAAATTCAGTGGAACCTGCGTTCCAGCGGTTCCATTCGGCGGCATTTGCATAACATCCCAGAACGCAGAACAGAAAGCACACAATCGTTGGCCAATTCATTGACAATTGGAATGAAAGTTGGTAAACGGCCAGACTCAGAGACTGCGGGACTCCAGATCCGAGATTACCCGCAATTGTTTCGTGCGGCACAGGCCGCATGCAATCGAGAGGAAATCTAGACCATAATAATAAGCGTGGCAATTTGGAGACACCACCAATGGCACCACTCTGGCAATTGCCGCAATTGCACTTTCATTTGGGATTCTTTGCTGCCCGACTCCGAGGCCATTGCGGCATCTCCCGAACCCCCGGCTCTCTTTGAATAAATTTCTACGCCACTTGATTGACAGGCCGCTGCGATTAAGCGCATAATGAGGCGCGCTCCTTGACTTTGGAGCAGCAAGTGGCTGCCACACTGCCGCTTTTGACATTGACGCGAAGCTGGCTCTCCGAGCTCAGTCAGTGAGTCAGTCAGTCATAATTAGCGTTGGGTATTTCGGCTGGGTGACATTATCGATGTATTTTTTGATTGAATGAAAGTTGAACTGTGTTTTTGAAAGTGAATTTCTGTAGCGGCAGAAGACGAAGCGAATCGAATCGCATCGAATTGAATCGAAAGCCCCTTCGATTTCGGCTCTTTCCGTGCCAGCAGAATATCGAAGACGAGCGTTAGACAATAGCCAAGACTATTGGCCAGGCCAGGCCAGGCTAGCGGCTGGCTAGCTGACTGGCTTGCTGGCTGGCTAGCTGGCATTTGGCTCGCTTGACATAACCACAACAAGCCACAACTCCCAGACGGGTTTTCCACTCGCTCTGCAAAAACTGGCTGCTCACATTTGGTCAAATTTCACTTTTTCCTTTTATTTGCTCGCTGGCTGACTGCAACTCTAGCCGCCGCGCTGCGGCTTCTGCTGCAGCTGCTTTTTATGAAAATCATAGCAATCCCATCCAGTCACTCGCTCGTAGCAGTGTCAGAGCCAAATTTGGAGTGCACCAGTTGTATGTAGTTGGGTTAATTGTAAGCGACACTGCCTGAGCGGCTGGCTCTGTTTTGATCTGCACTCATAACGCGCTGGCGGAATGGTACTGCGCTCTTTGTTTTGGCCAAAACAAAACACTTCTCGCCAAGAAGCGGGGACACGGTCATGTCTCAATTAAAGCAACCTACGGTGCTGTGCTCGGTTCGGTGACAAATTGCCGAGGCTGAGAGGCCGCCATCGGTATTCGAAGCAGCAGCAGCAGCAACAGCAGCAAGTGGCTGCAATTTTCGCACCATAAACGTGGAAGCGGCCCGCTGTCAAAGCTTTGAAGTGACAGCGGCCTTGCGCAGTCTTTGAAATGAAGAGTGGTTCGGGCTTGGGCGGAAGGTCTGCGACTGAAGACTCTAACTCTCCTCTTCTCTCTCGTTTTAGCCAATCGAAATGGGAGGCAGTTGCAGGTTCGGGTTGCTGCTCCTGCTGCTGTACGTGGCTGCAGCTACCACGAGCGGAGAACCAACCACGGAGACGCCCTCGGCTCTGCTGCCCCTGGAGGCGCGAAATGCCGATGGGTCCGGCGAGGAAGACGTCATCTCCACCAGCTACGTGCTCCCCAATCAGATTTTCAACGAAGGCAAGCCCTACTATCCGCGTCAGGACCCGGTGTCTGGTCAGTTGGACTTTAGTGCCAAGAAGCCAGCGGGAATCCAGCCGGAGGCCAATGAAGTCTTGGATCCCAACGAGAAGATCGTGCTGAGCGGAGCCAGTTCACCCAACATCCATGACTTCCTCAACCTGCCCGTGAAGTACTCCTCGTCCAAGTTCGTCTATCCCCTGGTCTCCAGTTCGTACGCCAACTTGAAGTACCAGGGCAGCAACAAGAATTACATCACCAACAAGAAGCCCACTTCGGTGGTGGCTCCAGTCACGCCGCCGCCGCCCAACTACCACAGCTCCAACTTCTTTACGGTGCCCACCACCAAGCTCACTGCAGTGACGCCTACAGCGGGAGCTTACTATCCCGGCACCAGCAGCAGCAGCTCCACTACATCCACTACTACAACCACCACAACGACGACCACTCGGGGAACTTTGCCGCCCCCGAGGAGACCGGTCAGCACCACCACAACCACAACTGCAGAGCCAACGAGTCCGGCGGCCAAGTATACCACGACATCACGCCGGCCCATTCCAGTGCACACGGCCTCCACGACGCCCCAAACGCCGCGCACTAGCACCACCCGCAGGAAGTTTGTACCCACCAAGAAGTACTCACCCACCGTGCCCAGCACTACGGCCAGACCCCTGCTCGCCCAGGAGGTGCAACGTCCGGTGAAGACACCCCAGCCTCCCCGACCCACTCCCAGCAGCAGCGATGTGGCCTTCACCACCCACCACGCCACACCGCAGGCCGCCATCTTCCCTACAGAACCAACCACAACCACCAAGATGTACACCACCTCCAGCACGAGTCCGCCAGTTGTGTTCACCGAAGGTCCGACGCCACCTCCCGCCTTTAGTCCCATTCCGGGAGCTGGAACTGGTATTCCCAACCTGGATCCAGCGGATGTTTACCACACGCTGGGTCAGAAGAACACGCAGGCCGAGGAGCAGCAACTGGAGAAGCAGCAACAGCTGCTGCAGCACCAGCAGCAACTGTTGCAACAGCAGCAATATCAAGAGCAGCAGCAGCAGCAATACGAGCAGCAACAATACCAGCAGCAACTGGAGAAGCAGCAACTGGAAAAGCAGAAGCACCCATACCAGCAGCAACTGGAAAAACAGCAGCAGCAGCAGCAGCAGCAGCAACATCATCAACAACAGCAGCCTGTGCCCCAGCCTCAGCCACCAAAGCAGCAACAGCTGCCGACTCCTCCCAAGCCACCAATGACCCTTAGCGATATATTCAACAGCCTGGCCGAGGAGGAGTCCAATGTGGCGCACAACTACCAGCAGAATCAGGGTTTTGATGCCCAGGGCAACCTCATTGAGCCCATTGCACCCTCCAAGCCATCGCCGTTCGCCATGCAGCAGCCAGGATCCCAACAGCAGCGACCACCTAATGGCAACGACCAGAAGGTGATATCCGGCAGCCAGGAGAACTACAGCAACGAGTATGTGTCCTACCAGGTGCAACAGCCCAACGTGATGCAGTACCGACCAGCACCGGGCCAGATCAACAACGTGGTCATCTCGCCGGGCCAGCAGTCGGCCTCCTTCGTGCTCGGCAGTCAGGTGCAGCAGGTGAGCGTGGGGCACCCGAGCGTTGAGAAGGAAACGATGTTCGCCAAGGACACGCCGGGTGTGCAGTACGGTCAGGTGATCAACGAGGACATCGGCAACATCAAGCGACCCATCAAGGAGCCAGCGGTGCCTACCAGCTACCAGCAGATGCCTAGTCTGCAGCAGAACTCCAACTTCCATCAGAACGGCAATGCTGCCACACCAGGAGCCCCTGGAGCTGTTTCCTACCAAGAGCCACCGCCGGAGGCTCCCACTCCGTACCAGCAGCTGCCCCTGATCGGCTCCAACAAGCGGCCATCCAAGAAGCCAGTGGCCAAGCCGGAGCAGGCCAACCAGGCGTATCCACCTCCGCCACCCTCGACGCCACATCAGCCACAACCTACGCCGCCGGCAGCGGACGCACACGTAGATGAAACCAAGGAGCTCCTGGTCACCACCAACATTCGGTTCCCCGCCCAGGGTGAAGAGTCTGTGGAGCTATCCTCCTCGGCTGTGATGCCAGGCCCACCGGCTGGACCACACATCAATGGCCATGCCCAGCCCCTCAGTCTGCAGCAGATCCAGAACTCCAATCCAGTTGTTTTCCCCAAGGTTAAGGATGATGTGGCTCCCGGCAATGCCAACGTGCAGATTCAGCAGCACGAAGTGCTTAACCTGAGCCAGCAGAAACCACCATTGGTGAGTTCCTTCTTCTGAGGTTGTTACTTGAACTAAACTCCACTTATCATTTTAGAAATTCCCTGCTCAGCAACCTGGACTTGGCCAGCTGCCATCCCGAGACATGGAGCCTCCGCCACAGTACCCAACCACGCAGCAAGTGCCCCATGCACCACCCACTCCCGGCAAGCGACCGACGGCAGCCTTCTACAACGAGTTCAACCGCAAGCCACAGAATGGACCGCGCCCCAGCAACCTACCCAACATCCTGCCCCAGTTCCGACCGAACGCTAAGATCTCCAGCGGTCATCCGCCGGCGTCGAAGCAGGAAGCGGGCAACATCCGGCTGCCCCAGCAGGGCGGTCCTAAGCGTCCTTACAATCCATCCGTGCCGCCACAGTTTGCCCATCGTCGTCAGCCCTTGCACCAGCAACAGTTACACCAGCAGCAGCTGCAGCAGCAGCTGCAGCAGCAGATGATGCAGAAGAGGTATCCCATGAACCGCATCTCGGAGTATCCCGTGGGACCCAGTCCAGGGGGAGATGTGAACAGAAGGGTCTATAGGCTGCCCCCCTATGGCGGCCAGAACGTGCCCTACCTGCCTGACCACATGTATCCACGCCGGCCCCACGGTCCTGGTCCACTGAGATCCGTTGACGGCTATCCCGCGGAGCGTCATGCTCCTTCAGCAGGCGGAGAGCCCTACAAGACCATCGACGCCGAGGCAGCAGCCGACTTCGAAGAGGAGGATCTAGTGATCAACGATCCGCCACAGCCCGTCACCCCCGGCAAGGATCGCAAGGGCGTGGAGGAGACGAAGCTGGAGCCAGTCGTGACTTTGCAGATGCTGCATTCCCAGAAGAAAGCCGTGAGTCTGCCCGGCGATGATACGGGCGCCGGCGAGATCCAGGTCACGGCCGACAACGATCCGCAGGAGGCGGAGGCTTCCAAGCTCAGTCAGCAGAAGTTGGATCCCAGTGGACTGTACGTCGTGTTTCCCATGAAGGGATCGGAGAAGGGTCAACCGGAGGGGGAGGCACCCTCAGCCCCGGCCGAGTACCAGAACACTCCCTTCTCCGTGATCCGCGACCAGCCGCAGGAGCCGATCCTGAAGAACAAGAAGCCGCAGTCGCTGCAGCAGCAAAACAAGGCGCAGCAGGTGCCCAAGGAGAAGTTCCCCTATCCCATCGAGAAGCCTGATCCCTCGTACTCAGAGCTCAACCCAGAGTCGCAGGGTGCTGTTCCAGGAGTACTCATCGCTCCTAGAATCATCACGGGAGCCCTTGGCACCGGAACCGAAACGCCCATCGCCATTGCCTATACGCCCACAGAGCCCAGCCACTATCGTCAGGAACAGGGCCAGAAGTTCTCCAACATCAACCTGGCCACGTCGGTGATCAACGAGATCCGCCAGGACACCCAGACGGAGGAGGGTTTGAGCAGTGACTTCGACCTGCGCGGCCAGAACTTCGAGAAGGACTTCATGGCCCCCTTCTACCCCAGTGTGAGCCTGGGCGGAGCCAGTGGCGCTGCGGCCATCAACCCGGCGGCCCCGAGTAACTGGAACATCTTGCCCTCGACCACGGATCAGGCGATCTACGAGAAGAACAACATAAACAGGGCTGACATCGAGGCCACGGAGGACAAGAAAGTGGAGGAGGAGCAGCCCACGGCGAGTCCGCTGACGGCGGAGAAGAACTCCGAGTTGGACAGCTTCCAGCCACAGCTGCAGGGTGGATTCAAGCCCATCTATCCGCCAGGCTACAAGCACGTGGAGCAGGTGGAGCAAGAAGAGATAGCTGGCGCCAAGAATGCTGCCTCAAATCAGCCACAGGCCCTGCCACTGGTGGGAACCACACCAAAGCCTTCCACGTCTGCTGCTCCCCTCAGTAGTAGCTCCAGCTCATCATCGTCCTCAACATCCACAACCTCAACGACATCGACGACTCATCAGCCCGGAATAACAAAATCGGATGGCACAACATCATCCACCAAGGCCCCAGTGGTCAGCACAAAGCCCACGCAGCGCAAGAAGTCCAGCTTCGAGACGAGCCTAGCGGCGCTACTCTTCGGGGATGAGGACGAGGAGGAGGGAGCCCGCAAATCCGTCGAACTGCCAAAGCCCCAGGCCCAGGCCGGGCCTAGGAATGTGCCCCGCATGGGTCCCCGAAGCCTGACGCTTAGCTAAGGCGGCGCAAGGAGATTACCCCAGACGCACCCACACTAGTTTAGTCCAATTTAGTTTGTATTATTTATTCAAAGTTCATGAGACAGCGGGGAGACAAACGCCCCCGGTTAGAGAGGTAGACCATGTGGTAATCTAGTTCTGTTCTACAGCTTATAGTTAGTAAGCTCACCACCCAGATAAATAGACCCACGCAGCCACCAATGACAATCCACATCCCGAGATCCCAGCGACTTTTGCGAGTCTGATTTGAAATTTGGAAACTTGAAACTTTCTCATTGGACTCCCGAATCGTCGGAAATGAGATAAAAGATTTTTTGTATTCAACTTAAAACACAAGCCTAAAAATAGTACTCTCTGTTTAACCAGACTATATTGTACCATAGAAAACAATGCAAAATAAACTTAATTCTTATATATGTCTTACAGTTTTCATTTCTTTAATTGCTGGATGGGTCGGTAGAAGATATTTATAAAAACCTTTTCGAGTGGCTTTATAGATTTTTTGTTAGTTTTTCAAGACCTCTAAGGTTGTATTTCGATGTTCGAGTTGGAACTTACTGCTAAGCCATGTTGAAGTTTGTATGTCCTTGCGACATAGAGAGATGAAGGGCACTTTTAAAAGTGTACTTTGCGTAGCAAATTTCTGATTAAAATTATAATACTGTGCGAGTTTAAAAAAAATTTAAATTTTGTTTGTTATCTTGTGATTAAGAAATCAGAATATTTGGTTAAAATATAAAAATAGGAAAAGAACATTTTGTGTAAATAGTTTTGGTAATTTCATTTAGACAGCTCTAAAACTGGGAGGTTATGGTATAAGACTCAAATAACTCTTTGATAAAAGACTTTTGTTTACATTTTACATCGTAAGAGTTTATCGAAGATATGTATTAGCTTGCATACTTTTAGGCTTATATCGAATTCAATAGCCCATACAAAAATTACTTACTCTTTAATTTGTAGTATTTTACCCAAAATATTCCCAACATTTAAACGTTTTATCTATATCAGTATGTTTATTAAACGAGTACAATTCAGTTTTACAAAATTATTTGTTTTCGTTTTTCGATCTTGTGACAGTTAAAAACCGAAACTGATTTCGTTCATATGTTTGTCTGGGATGGACTGCGATTTCAATGTTTGATAATAATATATATAATATAATACTTATGTTCATGATCGACCTAAGTTGGTAAGTGCATTAAAATGTTTGATTGGCAACCGGAAGTGAATTTTAAATTCATGATTCTTTAATGTTTTGGCTTTGCTTAGAGCCCCTTTAACAAGACGATGCGTTGATGAGGTTGACGTGTTATGCTCGAATGGACGACTTCTTAAATATCTCAACAATATCAGCTACTTATACTGCTGAATCGTATGTACACACCGTACTGTATCTACAGCTGCCATATAAATCAATTGCTTCTGTTGAACAGTTTTCGCTACGTTGGTAAAGTAAGACATTCCTAATGATTCTGCGACCATATAATATGTGTATGTATATTTTCTTCTATCATTAGTTTAGTGGAAACTACTAGCCAATTGAAAAACGGTGGCTCAGTCTTCGCCTTGCTCTTGCAATATGTGTGTTTAATTGAAGTCTAATTGCAGCCAAAGTCCATAAAGTAAAACAGCAATCAAGTCGAATGGTAATACACTTTTTATAAAACCTCCAATTGTTCAGCGTTCGGCTGGCTCTGACGTATGTTTGTATACAAATGTATTTATTTGTAGTGCAGATAACCACATGTTTTGTAAATTAGTGAACTAAACTAGAGTCCTATGCCGTAACTAAGCCCACTGGGATTGGCCAATATGATACCGTCTGTACAATTTTCGAAGGGGAAGCAAAGATATTGGGGTTTCAAGTCTTACAACCTCAAGTGGATAAGTCTACATGTGTAACCTTACAAGGTAGTTAATTGCTACAGGTAAAATGTATGTTGTATGTATTGCAATATGCCATTTATGTATATTTTATATATATGTATATTTGTATTATAATTTAAACAATCATTTTATACAGCGGTTGGACAAAATCAAATAAATAGAGCGGTAATCGTATGTATAAATCTATCGTAAAGAATAGCTATGCCATTTCCATAGGAGTATACCAGTGACAGGTTTAAATAATTAGAATAAATACTTTCCGCGATCGGTCTTACTCCAGCATACTCACTAATTTAGCATAGTATGTTTGTAGCGATGTACATTTTAGGGACTAGGAACCAGTACGACATATGATTATGTTTCGTATATGCATTTGCATTTAAATGATAGTTGGACACGATACAAACGATTGGTTTCTCTTACGGCTAAATGGGCATGCTTAATTCTTAGTAGAACAGTTTTGGCTTATTTGCAATTGCGCCCTATACACATTGACGGTAAGGAAATAAATATAAACTAAAGTACACTTGCTGTTTATATGCTAACTAACACAATTTTTTGGGCAATCAAGTTCGCCATTACATCTTCATTCACACCTATCGGGGGCTGCTGTCCGCAGTGAAGGATATAAGGGTACAAAGTTTAGAGAATCTAATAAAGTCGCCGGGGGCACTGAACAAAAAATTATTAATTATGAATCCGGTGTGGTCTTTCCTTAACTGGATCGCCGCTAGCCGCCCTGCTGCTGCTTCTTTTTATCAAAAATGGGAAGCTTCGATTTGACGGCACCCTCGCACACCATCATCCGCTGCTGCGCCGGCTTCTTGTCCAGATCGAAGCACAGGGCATCCGTGTTCAGGTGGCGCTTGAAGTCCGAGTAGCGTCGCGCCTCGTACGAGAGGTAGTTGGATCCCAGGGCCGAGGCAGCCACGGCAGCGGCCACCGTTCCGTTGCCGTTCCGATGGTGCATCGATGGCGGCGAGGAGTCCTGCCGCTTCCGCTCGAAATACTCGACTATCTTGGCTATCTGCGCCGATCGTGTGCTGGGCAGCGCCGTGAAGGAGCGCTCGTCCCACAGCAGGGAATCGGAGCCAGCCAAGCTGCTGATGTCATCGGAACTATCCGTGTAGATGGACGAGGTGCGGTTCTTGCAGTACAGCAGCTGATTCGTTGCAAACGGGTGGCGTTGCAGCAGCGTGTGAATCTCAGAGTCTAGGGCCAAACGATTGATCAGGCCCGCCGTGGCGGCCATCTGAGGATCGGTGCCGTTTCCGCTGAGCAGGGCGTGGTGACAGGTGTACCGTCGCTGGTGTGTTGGCCGCGAAGCCACAATCTCGGCGTCTAGATCGTCCATGGAGTCAAGAGCTGTGGATGACGAGGTGTTGCCCCCAATCACCGCCGGATCGTTGTCGATTAGCAGCACTGATGACGACGTCGTCGAGGAGGTGTCGTTGAGCAGATGCGTCTGCTGGTGCTGTT
The DNA here is from genome assembly GCA_018904745.1 of Drosophila orosa. Classification (NCBI taxonomy): domain Eukaryota; kingdom Metazoa; phylum Arthropoda; class Insecta; order Diptera; family Drosophilidae; genus Drosophila; species Drosophila orosa. The sequence goes on along the minus strand of JAEIIH010034822.1, from coordinate 50,415 downwards.
GGGCCGCGGCAGCGGCAGCAGTAACGGCGGCATTCGATGTGGAGGTTGCGTAGTAGCAGCAGCGACACAGACTCGCAAGTTTATCACTGAAAGAAGAGGAGCCCTTGTCAGTATGGGGTAATCCGGGATATAATCAAGGGGTTTTTGGGTTGCTTCCTATTTTTCTTAATTATTTGAATCAATTAACAATCAAATTGCAAGGGAAAATATCTGCCTTTTAAGGTAGTTTTCATTAAATATGGGAATCACTTACATTATTTTTGGCGTTTAGGGATCAATGTGTATGGCACGGCCCAAGGTGGCGTTTAACCTGAATATTTGGTAATTATTTCACTCAACGTTTCAAGACAGAGTTTTCTAGTGCTACGTTTTATACACAAATGTTTCTAATCGAATTGCAACAGGACAATGCAGATTTTTCTTGATAATGTAACGATTTACGGGACTTTACTTGTCTGTTTAGGGTAAGATACTCACTTGAGTTCACTGTTGGCGCTGCCTCCTGTGTCGAGCAACAGCTGCGCCTTCAACTGCTCGTAGCAACAATTGCTGCTACTGCTGCCCCCGCCGCCGCAACCAAACCCCAACGAGCCCATCCCGTTCAGCTGGCGGCCGAAGCTGCTGTTGGTTATCGCCGCATCCGACTCCTCGTTGAAGCACGAGAAGAAGCCGCTCTCGATGGAGTCGCGCCGCGTGAGGTTCGCCTTCAGGGGCAGCTGCTCGCACGAGTTTTTTAGCTCGCTCATTTCGCAGACGTTCTTCAGTTCGTCCAGTCCCAGATCCGTGCAGGATGATACGGAGGCCGGGGTCTCTGCCAGCCGCACTGAACAGCCAGAGAGAGCAGTGGTTGACACCAAGGACACCGTGGCCGCTGCTGCTGCTGCACTGGAATTAACTTGTTCTTTGGATTTCTTGGCGCTGTCAGTCAGATCCTCACAGGAATTGGATGCACCCCCTGTGGAGGCCGTCAACGTGATTGTCGATGCGCTGGCCTTCAGCAGAGCCGGACTCTCGAACTCGCCGGTGCTGGCGCTCTTCATGCCACTGGTGCCATTGGTGCCTCGAAAGAGCGGGTGCGTGTACAGCGAATTAGCTCGATATTTGCGGGCGGCCGGAACGGTGGCCGGGCGCACGGCGCTGTCATCGCTGCTGGACTCCGCGTCCGCGCAGTTCCCACCGCCATCGGGATCCTCGCCCTCCGAGGTGCAGTCATCGCAGTCGTCCTCATCCGGCGGCAGTGCTGCCGCTGCTGCTGCTGGTGGATTGATGGTGCTGCTCGCTGGCGCAGCGTTGCTGATTCGCTGGGGTAGCCGCAGCTCTATGGCGCTGTACTTGCGCGTCAGATGCGGCGAGACCGGCAGGCTCTTTGGTTCACTGGGTGCAGCTGCCGTGGCCTTGGCTGTCGCGGTGGACGCTGCCTCATCTGTTGCGTTGGCTCCATCTCCTCCTCCCTGGACCGCCGCCTTGCTCTGCATAGCGGCCAGCTCCTTGAAGAACGGTGCCAACGTCTCGAAGCAAGAGCTGAACAAATCCCCAACGCCTGCTGCATAGGTCTTTGGATTCGCGTCCAGGATCTTCTTGACGCCCCGAAGCTGTGCCAGCGCTTCGAACGGATTCGGTTTCGAGCCATTGTGATCCTTCCCAGATGTCGGCTTGTACTGCGGATCCTTTAAGCACATCGTCTCGCCCACTTTGCGCAGCGTAAGCACCGCTGGAATGGGCTTGGGTAGTGGCGGGGGTTCCGGAATTGCCGTGGCGGGTAACTGAACCGAGGCCAGCTGCCTGGGAGGTGTCGGGGAGTGTGTGGAGGAGCGCTGGCGCTGCATCTGGTGACAACGCGCTTTATCGCTGGGCGACGTGTGCAGGGGAAAGTGGATGATGTTCTCGCTGAGAGAGCGACGGTGTAGCAGGATCTCGGCCTCCAGTTTCTGGGTGGCACGTCGTACCCGCGATTGCTGCATGTGATCGTCGAAGCCACTGCTACCGGCGGATCCGTTAGGCGTTCCTGGCAACGCAGCCGAAGCGCATTTCTTGCTGGGGAAACGGAAGCCCTCCTCGTCCACCTCTCTCAGGTGGCGGGGTGTCAAAGTGCCTGCCGGGGCGGTGCAAATGGTGGCCACCGTGGGCGCCGTGGAAGTGCGGGGCGTTACTGTTCCCGTACCATTCTCCGAGTCACTACCCCCCGGCGAGCAGTTGATCAGCTCCAGGGAGCTAAGTGGACTCGCTCCCGCCGAGGACTCGTGCTCGTACTTCTCCAGGAGCAGCGTTAGCTTTTTGGTGGCATCGTGGAAAGTGGGCCGGCTTTTTGAGTCGTACTGTAAGCGAAGCGGAGGATGAGGATTAGATAAACTTCAAGCTGAAGCCGTGATGATTCACTTACCAGGCAACAGTAGAAGGCCAGGCGGAGAAACACGGGGGGTGTGTCCATGGGACACAGCTCGACAAAGGCCAGATAGTCCAGGCCAAACGAAGCAGTGCGCGGCATCAAGTCCGGATCCGCTTCGATGCGGGCAATTATCTCGCACTGGATGATACCGAAGGAGAAGACGTCGCTCGTCTGGTCATACCACTGGCCCTTCAGGCACTCCGGACTGACCCAATACGGTGACCCGACGGTCTCGAGGCGTGATTTTCTCCTGAGAATGCGAAATAGGTAGCTAATAAGGGTTATATTCCTTTGATAGCACAAAAGATCCACTTACGTTTTGTCGGGTATGTTTGCGGCGAGGCCAAAGTCACCCACAACGGCTTCATATTGATCGTTGGCCAGATTGCGAATAAGTACATTCTGGAGGGAGAACGGGAATTAGTTTGGAGGTGGAAAGACTGTCAATCAGCAGAGAGTACTCACCTTGCTCGTCAGATCCCTGTGGAAGATGCCGGCGTCATGGACGTAGGACATGCCGCGCGCTATACCCAGCGCCAGTCTTATCTTCTGCGTGGCGCTGAGCACCACCTCCTTGTTGGCCAGCAGCTGCTCCAGGGAGCCGCCGTTGATGTACTCGGTGAGGGCGTGCAGTTGGCCCTCCTGCACACAGACGCCCATGAAGCTGAAATGGAGGAGAAATACGGACTGTTAGCACAACTTTTCCACTACATTGAAACTGTGTAGACGACGACTTGGCCCGAATAAGTTTCACTTTCAATCACCCAGCTTGACAGGCACTGCAACTCCCCGATCTCCCCCTATTCCCCGATTCCCCGATTCCCCGATTCCACCTTGCTTATCGCCGGTCGACATGCAATCAGCCACCCCCCATCGACTGGGTCTTGGTTAGCATTGTTTCAGCCTTGATTCGCTGCAAAATAAATTAGCGATTCGATGCCTCCGATGCGCCGGGGGAGCACGCAATAAAAAGAGAAAGTTTTCCCTTGACTACTGGTCAGGTCCAGACCGATGGAGTCCCTGGGACTTGAGGGACAAAGGAACCAATTTCCAAGTCCTCATCATCTCCGCTTCCTACTCAGACGACAATGTCAATGACTCTATCTTCAAAGCCTCTGCTAAGAGGCTCAGCTAGCAGCTACTCTCCCGTGTCAGGCAGAGGGGCGGCGGCTACAGGACAAGGTGAGGTCACCAGGCTTGGGAACCGGAACTGTAAGCTTATTAAGAAAATGGCAACGCATGCGTCCTACTCCTACTTCCCCCCACACAGGAAGTGTGTGCAGTCAGGTAAAGAAGGTTAACAACGACAGCCAGACGGAGTTGACAACAAGAACGATGCTTTGAGGTGACAATGAACTCTGTGCAAACTATGCCTATGGCTGCAACATCCAGGGGATTCCATACAGAACAGACTTGTGTGGGTTCAGGCAAGGTTTCAAAACGATCTAGAAAAATATGGTTAAGCTATAGCATAAACTTATATAGTACACAGTAAATTTACATACATAATGGAAATATATATGTAGATATAAAAGCTATTCGCAACCGATTGGCGCATGTGACACCCGTGCAGGTGTTCAATACCAATGCCCCCTTCGATAAGGGTTCTCTTCGCTTTGGCCTAATCGGACGATTGGGCTTATCTCGGGCACATGCTCCATTTGCCGGTCAGTCCCCGGTTAAAGCCATGGCCCAAAGCGTTTGCCAAATTGTCCAAAACTCTGCGTCGTCGTCGTGTGCCAGATAAGCTATATCTTTTGCCCGTCATGCAAGCTCTACGATTCTCAACTATTGTATAAGCGAAACGAGAAGAAGTCAAGTGGCAAGTGGCGTTTGGCAGCATTGATTTATGTTAGCTGAGATGGCCGATTGGGCCATTAATTTTCACTTATAGTAAAAATTAATTTCATTAGGTTAACCGCAGCGCTCATCAAGTCCTTAATAAATTTCGCAAACGCCGAGCAGTGGAAATAATTGCTTTGAGCACGCAACCTGTCGCCCCGGACACCTTTCACTCCGGCTGTCAATGAATGAAGCCTCCTCGACAGGGCTGGCCGTCGCCGGGGTGCGTCAGGGCAATAAAATGTTATGGCCACCCGCCCTCAGCCCATCCACACCCAACCGCCCAGCCATGCCATGTGCTTGTTCCCATTATTACCCAGGGGTCTTGGCGCATTAACATACGACCTGAAAAGGGGTTGGCCCTGCCAGGACCACCTGTTGCATCTGCCTGCCGCCGGGGTTTATTGACTTGCGTGATATGCGGCGTCAGGAATCACAGCAGCCAGATATAATCAGCGACGCCACCCTTCAATGCAAAGCAGCTTAATTGAAACCAGTCGTTACACCACCGGCATTGCGGCAATCAAACTTGGACACTTGGCCGGAGGTTAAGGGAAGGCTGCCCCCTGACCATAGAAAATTCTTGTTAAGGTATTAACACTGAGCTAAGATCATTTTGTAAATAAAGAATTTGATGTACAACTATCTGTGGAATAATCACAAACCCACAGAATCCAACACAGGCAAGTTTGACTGTTACGCTGCACATTATAAGAACAAGATTGGAGATGTCTTGCCCAGAAGGGCATGACCCTTTTGAGATGCCTGATAGATGCCAAGCCAGTGTGTGGCAGACACATGTCAGCCCTTCAGACAGCCCAAGGGCTCGGGGCTCGTTTCTGCTCAGCTCGGATGTGAAATGAAGTTATCACAAAAGACGCAAGACCCACGGCGGCAGACCCTCGATTCCAGGTGTTGAAAGCCGTCGTCTGCGTCACATCCTACTCTCCAGCAGTTGGCACAAGCACACCTTCTCCTTCTACCCCGACTCGTGACCGTGGGTGCTTGGCTGCACTTCCATTTGCATGCAGGAGAGCAGGGTTTTTCGGGATTTACGGTTCTAATTCAATTTATTTCCCTGCGTGATGCACGATTAGCGCCTCGAGCGAGTGCTTTCCCCATCCTCGTTCCCGTTCCCGTTCCCAATCCCGATCCCTTTTCCTGCCCATTAGCGGCTTACATTAATCGGCTTTGCCGCCCGTAAACGCCTTTAATGTGCGCTTTAAGCCGCACTCTCAACTCAATGCGAGATGCGCTGACAGAAAGGATTTAATTTGGAAACAAGATCTTTTTTATTGCAAACCCAAAGAGTAAACAAATAAGGCAGGCAAAAAAATAAATGAAAGTTGCTACCGAAAAGCACGAAGAGTACTTTGCTAATTGGGCAATTAATTTATTTCGCATTCATCAGCCTGATGGTGCCTGGGTGCAAACGTTGTTATTTTCGGAACGCGATAAGATTTATTAATTATCCAAAAGCGTAAACAAAGCCTTATTCTCTTCAGGTTCATCGACACTGAGAGTACAACTGGCTGGAGATGCAAATCAGTAGTTGGTCCCGGAGCTCCTGGCAAAGGTGTCGTCTCTATATCCTCAAGAATGCAACGTTGAGGGCTCTTCATGGCAAGCAGGAAGCTGGGATAACTACTCAAGCGGCTATAAACCTCTTGCTGGTCTTTTGCATTGTTCTCAGTTTAGGTGGAGTCTAGGTTTTCTATTTCGTTGTTTTTTTATTTTTGTCTTGTCCAGCTCGCTTTGGGTGTTACAGTATTTGCTATGAGCATATTACAACAGTTTTCCCGGGAAAACGTTGTCGTTGTGGCAGCCGGCATTCGGCATTTCTCTTGCAAGTCGCAATGAAAACCATAAATTGACACGTTTGCACGTTTCTCTCGGAGATGGAGATGGAGAGACTGCGCCAATTGGTTTCCCAGACTTTGCGCAGACGGATCCGTGGTCCAAACTGCCGCTGGCCGGGCTAATAAAATGCAAAGTCCCGCTCGGAATTCTTTCACTTGCAAGTTGTTGTGTGTTGCAACTGCTGTGTGGTTGGCAAATCAAACTGGAGCATAAAAGCATTTGGCGCTTAATTGAAAATTATTACCACAACATCAGTGGAAACTGCAACTGAAATTGCAAACGGCAAAGGCAAAGGCGGCACGATCGGGGGTTAAAAGGTTGACACAAAGCAAACAAACCTTGCTTTTGGGCAAACAACAAATAAGCCAGGCCCAAGACCAGACCCAAAACCCAAAACCCAGTCCCAAATCCAAACCCAACAAGACGGTGGCAGTGGAGCAGGCCGGGGGCGTGGCAATGGGCGTTGTAAATGCTCCTAAACGCTGCCAAATGCAATTACCATTCGGCGGCAGTCGAGCAGCAACAGAGCGCACATTTCGAAATGAAATGATTGAATTTGCTTTTCAATTAGAAAAATATGCAAAACGTGATGCGAAAATTATGCAGATTGCAGCTGCAACTTACAGCCTCTCGCAGTGGCAGCAGCAACAGCAGCAGCTTCCTCTTCTTGTTTCAGCCACTGACCGATATTGCAATTTCCCGATTTCCGAGCCAAAAGAGTGGAACAAAAAAGCAAGAGAAAAAGAAAACGCTGCAGTCGAAAATCAAAAGAAAAAAGAAAGCGCATGTGTATGGGTGTTGCATAAATCTGAATATCTAATGCTCCTCTACGCGCTCTTTGTTGTGCAAAATTGATTGAAGTGTATTGAAATTGATTGAAAGTTGATGACATAATTTCGTACGAAACGGACGGAGACAATGGCCAAACGCAAACGCAAATTGGAAGTGAATGTTGGCCAAAAGCCGCCACCCCGTTTGCCAGTTGGGTGAGAGATGGGATTTATGGGACAGAGCAGACACACAACACACACACGATGGCTTACCATTTTATGGCTTTATTTTTTCATGCGGAAGTTGACAATTACCAAGTGCGATTTATGCGGACAAATATGGCACGATTTATCTATCGCTTCGATACAAACTAAGTCCCAGCTGATGCAGTTAGCTTTTGAGTGAGTAATTGCTGTCAAGAAACTTGTTACATGACAACTGACAACGGGATGGAATGCCGTGCAGCTCATTAAATTCCAATCTGTATCTGCATCTGCATCTGCCATCTGTCCCGCCGAGACACTGGGCATTGTGCATCTTATTACTCAGATTTTCGGTGACAACACAATCCTTCAGTGCCCTGCTTTTTTATATTCGTTTTTTGCTTCTTACATGTGTTAGCACTTACAAAGACGACATCACAATGTAACAGACAGCGGGTTCAATGACTCGCCAGTGCGTCGCATTGCGTTGCTTTGTAGTTGATTTTCTTTACTTTTTCTTGGTTTTGTTTTTGGCTGAGACATAAAGCATTACCAAAAAATATATATATAAGAAGCAAAAGTATAGTAAATAAAGAGCCACCCGTCCCAATTATGGGTCAGTGAGTTCAGTTCAGCAGTTGGCAATTCGAATATAAACATAGGTATACATATATGCCAAAAAGTACGAACCCCCCATAAATACATAGGATGAGGCATTGATAATTGTGTAGGCTTTATGAATTCATAATTTTGTGTTTTCTATTAAAAGGGTACATGGAGAGAAATTAGGTATAATATCATACAGTTCTTATAATATTATAAAATCCTAGATGAAAACTAGGTTTTACAAATAAATTGGTTCTCTAAAGCAGCGAAGGGCACGCCGTGTCTCAATTTGCTCACGCTGCTCAAACCGTTATCTTTTTTCGAAGGCAGCTGGCCGAGCTGCTGCTCAAATCGTTAGATCTCGTGCCCTCCGCTGCTCAGAAAAAATATGTATGCAGGGCTGCCATATTATTGTAAACCCTTTTAAACCTTAATTAATATTTCCACTATTTTTCGCTCTTATAACCATTTATGGAATGTTTATAATTAGCCCAAAATCATTTTTGAACCGTGTACCAATCTAAATATAGCCAGCACCTGCGTACTATAAATAGCTGCTCAAAATCCGCAATGCAAATGCAGAGTAAACACTGCAAATCAGCCTTAGCAATAGCCATTGACGTCAATTCGATCGAGTCCAGATCCCGCGCACAGCGACAGATTGAACAACCTGATCTCGGGCGAGTGCAGCTCGCTGCCTAATGAAATTGCTCGCGACATTTTACCAGGCCATGGATGTTGTGCTGCCGATCATCAATCAGAAATTAACCCAATTTAGCTTTCTTGGAGCAGCGTCAATTACCGATACCCGGCATACTGCCATACGTATCGATTGACAAGGAGCTGGCTGTAAGCCGAGGCGAGCAGACACGGAGCTGTATCAGCTGAGCTGATAAAAGTGCGCTGCTGCTGCTGCTGCAGGTACACAAACGAGTAGTAGCCAACCAGTCTGGCAGTCTGGCGGTCTGGCAGTCGTCGTGTATCCATTAGGCAATAAAAAGAAATGTTTATGTGACCGCAATCATGACACGCTCTCTTTCGGCTTCTTGGCGTTGCGATGCGATGCGATGCGATGTTGCTGCTGCAACTTGTCAAATGTCTGCTAACTGGAAATGAAGGACTCAATTTTGGCCACCAGCCGAATTCCCCATTAAACGCTTAAGAGGCGCGGATTTGCGATTCATGAATGACCAATTTGGCCCATCTTGCACAATGAAATTCTCATTAAATTGTCAACGATTTCTGCTCATTCTCGGCAATCTTTTCATTAGCCCCAACAGGCAGCATCAGCATCAGCAGCAGTAGCAGGCAGACAGGCACAGAGACAATGCGCCACTGGGCGCCCACCGAACGCCGTTCGCCTCAAGGCCAGCGATTTCAGTTTATTGGCAAGCATATTATGAACGGGGGAACGGACGACGCGGCACACAAATCAAGCCAAGACAAATAATGGCCGAGACAACAATGTGCAGTGTGGCGGCGGCGTCGTCGAAAAAGGCGGCTTGTGGCAGGCACATCACATACTGAAAGGCATATATGTATGCATACCCCTATATACGACGACCTTCACTCATCACAAGATGAGTGGATCGAGCGACGGGCTATCGACACATTCAATTAAGTGCAATCTGACCTCAGTTGCAAACGCTGCCTCACGCCAACGCCGGGCTTATCGGTGTTGCAATGCAGCTACTGCATCGCCCTCATCCCAGAAACGGGGTTAAAAGCGTGAGAGTTTGACTCCAGCGACACCTTAGTGAAGTCGTTAACCCGCGCCGCTCACACACACATTTGCATGCCAACAATTTGTCAACATTTGCCCACAACTTATCACCTGCTTAGCATCGCAGCCAGATCAAGTGCCGGCCCAGCAGAAACAGCAGCACAGCACTCGCTCTTGCGGAATTTCTGCCATTGTTTGTGCCCGTAATGAGTCGGGCCAAGAACTGTGACATGTCTTACGCGGGCTTAGTCGCGTTAAATGAGCGTTTAAATGGCTCTGAGCCAACGGCAGCATGTTTGTCTTTCTCCATGCACCGCACTTACAAGTAGAGTTAATAATAAAGAGAGAAAAATAAAAGTGTAGAGAACCCGGCGCCCCATCGTCATTGCTGTTTACATTTTCCTTATTTTCAGACATTGTATATTAACATAATTATTGCCTGACTTTGAGAAAGGTTTTGGCACAGATTCTAGGATTCCATTATTACATCATCAAGATATCATATTTATTTTAATAAGTTCTTATTTTAATTAAGTTCTGTTGGTTATCCACTTTTTAAAGTATTTATCTTGTTGTGAACTGTATCTTAAATATTATATTTAAATAAATATTGCCTCGAAGTCAACCAACATTCCCTGCAGTGCATAGAGTGCTGCTAGGTAAGTGGAGTGACTATCTGTCAAGTTGGCGGTGGCCTGGGAGCGGCGATAGCCAGCCATGTGGGTGAGTGGGTTGTGTGCCACACCGTTTCCCACTGGAGGGCAGAGCGGAGTCGGACTAGCAACACATACATAGCTCTGGATGTTGCTTCTGGCTGCCTGTTCTCATTGTGCGACATTCCGCATTACGGCGGGCGCGTGATAAGCCCATAAAAAGTGCACTCCAACAGCCAGAGTATACCCAACCTGGGTAAGGAGAGTGTGTGAGTTTCGGTTTACGTTTCGTGGCCAATAAGTCACTGATTTGGGTGTGGGCGTACATAGCATATACGTAGCGTATATGGAACTCCGGCACACTCGGCATGCTGCCGGCTAGAAAGGCGGTTTCAATTACCCAAGATTAGTTCTATTGACGCTCGACTGCACTGGCCTGCCTCTCTGAAGCGAGGAGGATGCAACGGTATACAGCCAATCAATAGGCTTCATTAGCCGGACTCTGCCAGCTGGGGATGGCGATGGGGCGCTGTGATCCGCCATGGGAGGCGGTGGTAACAGTGCTGCAGCGATGCAGTGGCCCGCATGGACGCCCAGCGGTGTAGCTGTTAAAATTTGACAGTTAGCCGACAGCCGCGATCGTTAGGCATCATTAAACATGCCCGCCAACAAGAGCAGCGCCTAACTAACTGCCAGTCTAGTCAGTCAACCAGTCATCCAGTCAGTCAGTCAGTCCGCCAGTCACTCATCTAGCCAAGCTGGGAGCGGAGTGTTTAGTGATCCACGTCACTGATAAAGTCACTATCGCGGATCGAGGATCGCGGATCTACGCTGGGTTCAATCGGGTGAAACTATTTCCCATATGGATGCACTGAGGAAAAGTCTATGTTTTGTTTTAGTCAAACCCTTTTGTAACCCTTCTCTTGAATGCTTATAATTATTCTCAATCAGACCTATGTATTATATTCCAGTGTCATATTAGCCCCAAGTATTTAACATAAAACAGAGAACTACATATGTGCGTGTGGCTGCATTTTTATTTCACTATCCAGTATCCAGTCGACCCGCTGGCGCCATGGCTGCATTCCGGAATCCAGAGTTTTTCAGAATTTTCATTTAATGCCCCCACGAATAAAGAAAAGTTGGCAGCTGCAGTCGCCAGCGAGGTTGTTATTTGTTATTTCTGGTGCCTGGCCGTTCCGCTGACCCAAATCCATCTCTCAGCGACTCAGGCACACACAGCGAAATGAGTTGGCCAGGGCATTTAATCAGCGGAATCCGTTGCATTTAATACCACGGACTGCGATGACAGACGTCATAAAAGTCAGGTGAGTTCTGGACTCTGGAGGGGATTCAGTCTAGATGGGATTGCCGCCATCATAGCGGATTCTCTCTGGGATTATGAGGTTAAAGTTTGAATGGCCTGCAGGCTAGGAAGAATGGCAACTAATAAAAGACATGTTTCTTGCCCATTTTCGGGGTGTTAACATTGTAAATGAAAGGGCGGGGCCGAAATTCAGAGACCAGAAAGAAGGTCTAAGCCAGAGATTGCATATTCATGGGAGTGCAGGAAAAGATGGGCGTAGCAAGGTGGATTGGGATGTCTGGCTTGCCGGGGACTAAGGGGAAAAAAAATAGCTAAAATAGAAAACAGCAAAAAATAAAAGTCCCTGGGAAGTGCATACAATTGAAGTCGCTTCACTGTTGCGTGCAGTCACGTGAGGATGAGGCAAGCGAATCACGGAAAGGCACAAATAAATCAGAAAAAACAACCAGTGAAGTGAGTAAGCTACGCAGCTTGGCAATTATATCTAGTCGTCGTCGTCGTCGTCGTTGACGTTGCCGTCCCCCAGACACATTGTTTCAGACCTCGCAATTACATCAGCAGTTTCAGTGTGACCCGTGAGAGGGTCCACCAGCCAGCCAGCCAGCCAATAGCCTCAGCCGCCCCTCGAACACACCTGGTCACTGCCAAGGTAATTACAGCAGCAGCCGCCACTACAGCAGCTCCTGAACTTGACCTTTCGGCTGTGGTGGCGGGCATCGGAAATGTGTGTTTGGTCTTGAACTCGCACTCAAACACGAACTCGAACTCGAACTGGAACTCTTTAAAATGGCAAAAGTAAACGGCCAGCCGAAATAAATAAAAAGAACGGCAAATAAACAAACAGCCATCTCGTTTCGGTAAATAGCTAATATTTGTTTAGCGCACATTGCCTTAAATAAGTTTACTTTCAATAAAAATAATAATAATTGAGTCCAACGATGTCAGTAGCCAGAACTTGTGACAGACCTCGGTGAATCATTCTATACTATACTATACTACATATGAACCATATGAATGTTGTTTCAGCTTTAGCATAGGTCAGTTATTCTGATGATGCCAGAGCAAGTACACAAATTGTGTGTTAAATATGCGAAACTGAATTGAATCTGACAGACAACATGAACATTATTTGCGTAGAATCCGAGATAAAGAGACCCCGCGCGATGAACCCATTAAATTGTTTACGTAATCCCCCCGAAATGTGTATAATGAATGGTCAATTCGCGGCGAGGTGCGAACTGAATGCGTAAACACAAAGCGAGCACATGATCATCGTACAGAGCTAAGGGAATAATACTATATATAAATTTGCATACGAGGCATATACCTCATTTAAAGTCACAATCTCTCATACATCCCCCGTCCAAGTCGAGTTTGCAATTAAAAGCAAAGGATGATGACTCACAGAGCCCCGCATGACATTGACCCATTAGTGGGAGCTGCATCATTTATGCATTTGTTTACTTGCTATGAAATTATGCACATATTCTGGCCCATAATCTTGGTGATATATATCTAAGTAACTTGATTTCCCAACTCACCTCAGGATGTTCCCATGCGAAAGCTTGTTGAGCAGCTGCACCTCACGCAGCATGTTGGGTCGATTGGCCCGCAACTGATTCATCTTCAGCACCATCACCTCGCCGGTAGTTCGATGTGTGACCTGGAGAATGGGAACAAAAAAACATTGCCAAAATCAGAAACATGAATTTATACACATATATAGAAACTATATAGTAAGCGGCTGAGCCATAAATCGTTCTGCCCGCTGCTCCGTGACAACTCAAGAGCAGGCCAGGCGGCGACATATGTACGTGTAAATTGGGAGGACACTTGGCCAACTAAAACCAGGTATTTTCATTTATTTTTATCGCTTGCCAGGGTCAAGTTCGCGTGGAAAGTTGCAAGGCAAATAGTATCGAGAGCCGGGACGGGATAATTGCATTGAAACAAGTGAGAGACAGCCGGCAAAGCGGTTTCCATGGATTTTTGTACAGACAAAATGAAAAATCAATAAACCCGTCTGTCTGTGCCGTTGGTCCAATCCAATTGGACGCTGCTCGGTGGTTAGTTAGGAGGGGAAAAGCTGTCTGCAATCACAATTAAAATTGTTAATTGAATTTGCCTTTGAGGGGTTTTGGTTTGGGTGAGGTCCGCCCACCAAAGGGTTAGGGGTTAAGGCCGGAAGGTCCGTGAAATTTCCACGTAAATGCTGATGCATCTCCTACACTGATGGAAATAAATGCTACATTACATCAGAAAAAATTCAATAGTTATTAAAACTAATATTTCTTAACTTATCTCTTAAAATTAGAAAACATTTTGTTGTTCATCGAATTAAAGGTAAAAATTTGAACATATTCTTTTAACTAGCTACAGATTTAGGATTAATCCTGTTATGATTGTGTGAATAAGTGGTTTTAAATGGATTTCAATCGCATTAGCTTTTACAAAACATATTCTTTAAAATCCCCCATAATTCCCTTCTTTCTTAAATGTGTCTCTTATCAGCTGACTTTTTAATACTCTCTTCAAACTTAATCATAATAACACAATTCTTGAGTTAATGCTTAGCTATTCTTATGGTCCTCGCTTGAGGACATCCTTTTGATTTAAGAGCGCCTTTTCGCAGTTTAAAACGAGCGAACGACGGACCGTCTGAGCCGGGATTGCCACTTGGCGCCAGACAACATTATTCACAATTCACTTAAATAAATAGCCCCGAGAGAGGTTGGCAAGACATACACGTAGCTACGACAATGGCAACTTGTGTTCTCCGTCTCCAGTTTTATTTTATTCTATTTTTATGCCGCAGCGAAGACAAACAGCAGACACTTCTATTCCTTGGCCGCGAATTTCTTGCCTCTCTGCTAATGGCAGCAAATTAAGTCTCCTCCGAGATCCGAGATCCGCCGATCCTCGCTGGAATAGTATGGTCTGGTGGGTGAGTAAGTTGATATGCTGGCGGTATATGTGTTTGGGTATGGGCTTGCTTGGGTTTGGGTATGGAAATGGGGCCTGGGGACACGTGTGCGTGGGTGACACACACGACGCCGTCGGGTTCCAAGAGTCGTAACCAAGTCATTGTCATTCTTTATTGTCCTGTTGCGCTTTTAGCTCATTTCGGCTTTGTGCTGGCTGCCAGCCGGACTGCCTGCGGCTGCTGCCTTTGCGTCGGTGTTAACAAATTTATGAAGTTGCTATTGCCAGTTGCCAGTTGCTATTTGCTATTTGCTATTTGCTATTTGCTCACGCCCCGCGGCCAAAGTCCAATTCACGGCGGTCTGCAGTCATGAGTTGTTTACTCCATTCGTCTGGCAATCGAATGGAGCGGAGCGGAGAGACAGAGGAAGAAGGTGCCCCCAAGATTCTTAACTCGGCTCAGAATTCGATTTCCGCTCGGTGTCACTTTATTTTCGGACAGCCGCTCATTTGCTTATCTGCCACTCAAAGAGAGCTTTCAATATACTTATACTTAATATTTCATGTGTGTTTTCCGCAATCAAATCGCCTCACTCATAATGCTGACACACCCAGCCGGATAGAGGCCCCGAGAGTTTGTTGAAGTAAGGTAAGTTCCCATTTAAACTGCTATTCATCATATTGATTTTACGGTAGAATTTCAATAAGTAGAACGACATCTGGCTGCTTAGATATAGCGAGTTGGGAAAAGACTTTGATTAAGGGAAAACCATTTATTTATTTCTGTTAATTGCACATCAAGAAATTAATTAATCCATTTGAGGTATATTTCTTTTAGTTCTTTAGAAGCGCAAGCAATTTATGATGATAATTCTTAGCACTTAAAGCACTTAATGCTGATGATTCACACAATTTATTTCAAGTTAATTATTGGTTTCTTTCTCAAAATTCCTCATCAGAAGTCTCACTGTATTTCTTTAATTGCCAAATTAATTGTGCGCTGTGCGTGACCACTAATGCCTAAAAAAACAACATAATAATGTGTGTTTGCCAAATTGATTTGCATTAAATGTATCCCTCTGACTTACAGAGTGACATAGCCAAACCCTCGACATCCGTCAAAGGTAGGGGGCCACTCCCCGAGTCGAGTGAGTGTTTGTCCGGACAATTAAACCATTAAATGCATTTTAGAATCGCTTAATGAGCGCTGCAGATGAAAAGAGGCAGTTCCAGCAAACTGCACGCCGGCTACGTGTATTTATCCAAAAATGTACGAACCGTCGGAACGTTCGTGCCGCGGACAAAGCGAGTGCTCCGACCGACTCTCCATTGGACCAAAATGTGGCACGTCCATGTTCCTAGCCTGCCTTCGGCCTGCATCTGTGCCAAAAGAGAACTAACTGACTGCTGCATCCAGACACTCTGGTGTGGATTGATCTTTAGCTCGGCGGCCGGCTTCACAGATTCAAAGGGGGCCGCCGCGCTAGCTCTTATTGAAAAGCGTTTAGGCCGGCAGTGACGTGAGAAAAGAATTGCTGCCACAAACAACGGACAGCGGTATCGATGGGCTTCCAAAATAATCAATTACCGGCGAAATCCGAAAACGAAGGTGTCCGAGTGAAAGAAACCTCCGGACCCAGATCTTCGTGTGTGGGAAAGTGAGCAAAGAGTAGGGAGTTTGGTTCTAAAAAGCTCTTTGAGTAGCTTAGAAAAATCCCAGATCCCATCCCATCAATTCACACCTTCCACGTTCCATCTTTTGATTTGACCCCAAATCCAAACGATTGATAAACAATCGGCGAGCGTAAACAAGAAATTACTTATGAAGAATATACATATATGTTTATAAGCCACACACAGTCGAACCATTATGAACTTCTTTGTTCTGTTTGCATATTTTAAAAGCATGGAAAGGCTTTTAAATTTTCGTTTACACTTTAAATAATGTGCAGAGTCTCAGTCCAAGCCAAAGCCAAGAGGTTCCGCCCGGAAAAACTGTCAATAATAATGACAGGGGGAAGGAAGAGAGAGCGCTTGAGTGAGTGAGTGAAGTCATCCGTTCTGCGCATTCAAATGAAACACATCAAATCATTATTACTTAACCAGTTTCAGTGGCCAGCTGAGAGGCATCGATGGTTATGTCAACGGGCAGCATCTCTGCATGCAAACAAATCTCCTGCCTTTAGCCGTAAATACTCGTATTTTCACTTTCAGTTGCAAGGCAAAAATGAAAATAACAGCAATAAAATGGTGGCGGTTGCGGAAACAAAACAACAACGAAAGTTGCCGCACCACCTTGCCGAAAAAAACATCCTTTTTGACCAAAAAGGCCAGGCTTTTGGCCGAAACCAGTCGTCGTCGTCGTCGGCGGCGTCGTTGTCCACTTGAAGCGAGAGCCTCACACTGACATTTCAGCCGGCAAAAAAGTGCAGCCAAAAAAACATGGGGAAAGGAAGCTGGCTTGGTATGTGGAATACGGAATACCCTTACAGGATTCCTGATAAGATTTAGACAAAACAGGTGCCATGTTGCTTCTGCATGTCTTTAAAAACAAGAAGCTTCTTTTCATTTCGTTGTTGGTTTCTAGAGAAGTTTAATGAAAAAGAAATAGGGATATTTTTACCCTTAGTTTGGTAACTAACTACAATTAGTCTCATTTTCAAATCGTTGACTGCAATTAAAATACCCCTTGGTAAGCGTACAAAAAATGCAAACTGTAAGCAGCGGAAAAACCCGCTCGGTTGGGGCCAGGCTGTTACATGTATTTGCTGGCCGAAAAACGCGTTCCAGCCAACGGACGCGGCGTGGGGCACACGTGTGACATTCGATCCGTGGACTCGATTGCACCGGCTGCTGCCTGCTGATCGCTGATCGGTGAAAATATTCCAGCTATTTCCACGCGGCTGCCGCTGCTGCTGCTGTTGCTGCGTTTCGTTTTGCTGGTTAACAAATATTTAATGCGATTTACAGTTGGGTTTTTTCTTCATTCACCGAGAAGCCAAGCCTGGTCAATCATCTTTCACATGGCAGCGTGTTGGGGCAACACCAGTTAGCGGTACAATGTCAGCCAGTGAGAGGAGGAGGAGGAGGAGGAGGAGGAGCAGTGTCTGGCCAAAACGTGTTCTGGCACACTCCGGCGCGGGGCGCGTTTTTCACGCCGCTGTGCGAACCCAGAAATACGCACGACAAATGTCGGCTAAAACCATGTAAGACAAATATTAGGCGAGAGGTGTTGCTGCCACCAACTTTTCTGGCCATTCTGGCCATTCCCATTCCCCGCAAAGCCAAGAGAAACAGAACCAGCTGGGAGCTGGGAACTGGGAGCTGAGAGTTGAGAGCTCTCTGAGCCGGCTTTTGAATGGAATTTAACCCAGTTTGCTTTCTTCTTTTGCGCCGTCTTCATTTCTAGCCAACTGGCTGGCTGACTGCCTGCCTGCTTTTCAGTTTAGTTGTTTTGGGCGTCAGGGGCCGCTCTAAATGGCCTTTATTGCTATGGTCAGTTATAACGAGGCAATGGAGAGACAGGTGACTTTGTTTGGATATTTGCATGGCGCACGGAACGGGTTTAATGGGGACTCCAGCCGGGTTGCTGCACGCCACGCGAAAGTCGAGTCCAAGTCCGATTCCGAGTTCATCATGGCAAATTAAGATGTTCCGTCTTGCCAAAATGAACCCTGACAACGGGATTGACGTATTGTCTCGATATATATTTAGACCTCATCATGCTCTGACCATTATCGGGGGCCATATATAAATAAACCGGCACGCAGCGTTATTGGTATTATAATTTAATGGGTAATCTAATCAGTTAACAGTCAAGTTGAGGCCCAATCTTATCGCGAAGCCATCCATGGAAAGTTCAGCGCGCTGCGCACCCATAAAGATGCATCTATGGGAGGATTCGGTTTTCTGGGGAATTAATATGCCGCAAGGCGGGAGATCCATAAACATTTATAGTGGCGGCAATAGCGGAAAACAATTGCAGATAAAACTACGGCCGTGCAGCCGTCAGCCCCCAAATAGCTGAGATATATAACTCTATCTCCATCTCCATCAACATATTATGTGTTTTGGCCACAAAAAAACAGAGTCGTTAACAACGAAGCGGCGTAAACCATATGAGCTCAAGTGCCGTTTTAAGCGATTTCGAATTTGGTTTTCATGTGAAACGAGCGGAATTGCTGGCGTTGCACCTTGTGCATTCACACCATCACTTTTCCCCGGTGGATTTGGTGGATTCAGTGGGCGGACTGCAACCAGGAAGTGTCCGTTTGAGGAGCGCAAATCAAAGAATTTCAGCGGAGATGTGGCAAGCTGCAAACTATCAAAATACAGTTGCGGATTTATGCAACCTTTTTATTGAACTTGCGGCGATGTATGGACTTGGACTCGAACACTCGGACTGGGATGATTATTGTTTGTCTTTTGGCTTGGCCTCTTGTGTGTGTTTTTTAATTGTTAACGGAAGCTTTGGCGCAGTTATGCAAATGTTTTTTTTTCTTTTGTTTTTTTTTTTTTTGGCTCCTACTTGCTTGTGTTGTTTCACCTTTTTCCTTTGTGGCAAATGTTTAACAAAATTTTATTTCGTGTTGAGCAAATAATTTAACAAGTAAAATGCTGTTGTTGCCGGTGGATGTTGCCGTGGCAGGAAGCAACAGCTGCAACTGCAACTGCAACTGCAGCACCAGCACCAGCAACACCAACAACTCACGCATATTGCACAACTTTTAGTGGAGGAGGCGGATGAGGTGGCGGTGTTGGGTGGGTGGGTGCTGGCAATTTTTAAACAACAGCAATTATTAGCTGTTAGTTGTAGGCAACATGGAAATTCGATATCAAATTGAAAAGCGAGGGAGGAGGCGGAGACAATTAACGCATACCGAGAGCCTCAGAGCTCGGCGAACATGCGGAAACTGCCAGGCCTGGCGCAGCACATCTCGCGGTGTTGGATTTATCAGCCAGCGAAAAAGTAATAATAACAAACATTGCATAATAATCGACTCAAATCTGACAAGGAGGAGGCCTCGTCGCACTATCAGCCTTCGGGATCACCTTCAACAGTTCATTGCACGTTCGCCATATGCACTAGGTATAGTTTAATGGCCCGTGTTATGTCACATCTTAATCCATACGAATACGAATACGATTCCACTCCCCACTCCAGTAATGCCATTCTCACGATCTAGGACTCGCCTTTAATGACAACGAACGACAGCGAACTTTACGATTACACGACGACCATAAAAAACATTCAAAATCGAACACGTTCTACATATTGAATTATAAGACAATGTCACAATAGGAACAATCCGGCCATCATGTGGGATGACTCGGCTGGTTACAGACCAGACCCCAGGGAATGGGGTTCGTTCGTGAATGCTCCTCTTACCCACTCCTCGGAAATTAATAAACTGGAATGGTGGAATGGTGGACGACGACGTGCCCGTGTTGTGGCTACAGAATAATAGTGTTTGCTTAGGTGAGGTGGCGGCACGACGACAAGACATTCTTTGGATTTGGTTTTGGATTTCGATTCGGATTTTGATTGGTTTGAACCTGATTTGTTTATGGGCTAGCCCGGCTGCATACTTCCCTCTCTCCAGGTGCCAGTCGACGACCGACCGACCGGCAGACCCCCTGCCACGATTGAAAGCCGCAGAGCGAGAGCGAGCACCCATTACCTATCCGAAGGTCATAATTATTTGTATTCTTTGGGGTATCAATCATCGTCGGAGGCGGCTGAGGAATGTTGTGCTGAAATGTGCTCCCTACTATATATCGAGGTAATGACTTAATAATTCGCCTAACAATATATATATTAGACTGATTTATAGTGCGCCGCCGCCACTATCTCTATAGCACTTCACCTCTATTTGTGTACATTACTTCGCTGTGCTGTACGGCACAATAATAAAATTAAAAGCCGCTTAACTTGTTTACTTTTGCATCAATGGCATGGCAAAAGACATAATAAATGGGTTAAGCAAACACACACACACCTAAAACAAGCAGCGTCATTAAGGCGACGTCGTTTTGGGCCGCCACAGATACAGATAGGTGAGCACTATTTCAGCGATCTTAGATCGTAGATATGCGTACTCATGGAACGATTGCATAGGAGCCACTGTTACGGTGCTTTTTTTCAGCTATTTCGGTTCCGAAGGGGAAACATATGTATATACATATCCCAAGGTAGTTCCGCAAAAACTCTGCCAGTTAAGCTTTAACGGGATAACCTTAGAAAGTGTTAGATATACTCTCTACTCACATGGTTGACTTTTTATTGCCTGACTCATGCGGAGGAGATAAGCTCATAAATTAAATTAAAATAAAACCAAGTGCACTTTTTTATATCCGTTGGCATGATGCAATCAGTAGATACAACGGCTTTTAAATACATAAAAAAAGAAAAACACCTACAGCTGTGTGCATTCTTTTTATGGCTCTGACTAACTAAGAGTTAACTACGATTTAACGGTGATTAATTAACTAGGGATCTTGCGTGGAACGAGATAAAAAGTAGATTGCTCAATTAAATGGTAATATTAAGACTCAAAATCAAGTCAGATCCCATCGGCAACATTTTGTTTGCTTTAATGATTCTATAAATTCCTTTGCTAATTGAAAACTCGAATCAAATTAAATGTCAAACAAAACATGAGCCCGATATCTTGTTTGCTGTTTATGAGTTATAATTTAATCTTCATTATATTGCCAAAGCAATTAAATGGATAAATGTAACACAAAATCAATTAATGACGTCTTGTCAACAGCAGCAGCAGCAGCAGCAGCACCAGCAGCAGTATCGACAAGCAAACTGTGCTAAATACCAGAAATGAAATAAAAATAAAAAGAAAAACCGCACACAAGACAGTAGCAAACTGTTAATTGGATGTGGCGACTGGCAATCGATAGGTGGAAGTGGAAATGGAAGAAGAGAACAGAACCGCTGCCTTCTCAGGCTCGCAGTGCGTTTTTCAAGTACATCGGTACGTCAGCAGGTTGGATTAGGGGTGCGATACGGCATTATTTGACCTTAGAGCCAAATTGATCGAATTGCCAATTGATGGAAGAAAACTTTTGGCTGGGAAATGCACTAAAGCCAGAGTTCTTTATTTTTCTATTCTCTGTTTGGTGACGGCGCCTGCCTATCCCTTTCTGGACACTCTACCCACATAGTTCTTTGATCAAATATGCACGCCGAGTAGTAAGTCATACGATTTAATTGCTTTTATCGCACGCCTCGAATCGCAGACATCAGTCACCACCGTCAATTAAATTAGAAATCCCTCCCTCATGTGGATTTCGATGTGCACCCGGATCGGATGAGGCGATGCATTTGGCCAGTTGTGACACGTCCCTGCGATTAAAATCAACATAAAGTCCAGACGTCGACGCACGCTTTCCGCTGGATTTCCCTTCGTCTTTCCCCTCCTTGTTTTCACTAAATGACAACCACGAGCACTTCCGTTTCCAATGCTTTTCACTAAGTGGGACGACGCACTCGCCATCGGCGGCGGTTGTTTGTCGTGCGTCCCAGTCCCAGTTCCACTCCCAGCAAGCCCAGCCAGAGCGATCCAATCAAGACGCCTCTGTCCCAGTCGCATGTTGCCCATAAAAGGGACCAACTGGCACTGGCATGCTGCTGGCGATTAGCACGAGATGCCAGGCGAAAGGGTTTTCGCCTCCCTATTTGGCTAGAGAAAATTTACGAAACTAGATGGGGGAAAGCTGGTCGAAGGTGGTAATACCCTTGTTCTTAAAAACTCAAATAGAACCCAATACAAGGTGGTAATACCCTTGCTCTTAAAAACCTATATAGAACCAAAGACAAGTATAACAACAAGATGAGTTACTCCGCACGAATTGTAAGCTCTTCTCAAAGTACTTGCATGTCAAAGAGTCTTTCATAGAACCCTGCTTTATTAAGCTTATGAAATTATTAGCAAGACAAGTAATGCTAAACTCCCTAGAGTACCAGTCACAGTGAAACTTAAGATGACTTGAAACACACACAGAAAAGCGCAGTAATTCGCAGGACCTCGGATACAGGCAGACGGGAATAAGGGTATAAAAAAGAGAGAGTCCACGGGGAGACATACTGGCACAATGATCTTGCATGCGAGAGCCACGCAATTTCCATACCCGGCAAAAAGCTAAACTTTGTCGGCTTGTTAAGTGCGCGATCGGGTACGAAATGTAATTGGTTTGGCGCGTTAATAATCAATTGGCGTTTACATTTTAAATGTGGCATGCCGCTGTCGAGGATTGGCGGCATTGGCGGCGGCGGCAGCGTTTGTTCTCGCAGTGAGACGACACCGAGGAATGCCAGCCAAGCCAAACGGAGACCGTACACCAAACTCTCCTCTCCATTGAGATCGTGGCGACGTCTCGGCTTCTTGCCTATGAGCCGTCTGCCCTTGATGTAGTGCCAGCCACATGCTGCCCCTGCTGGCCACAGTAGCCAGTCCGTATGATGGAAGGAAGAGCTAGGCAGCTGCTCCCAACGATCTAGAGTAGGGTCTGTGTCTGTGTGCAACTCATGTCAAGTGGGCTGGACTGGACGGCGGCTACACGTGTCGCCCAACGTCAACGCCATCGACCAACGTCGGACATCGAACATCGCCATCGTCAGCACCCAACTCGTTCTAATCGGAGCCGGATCGTATTACACGGAGGGAAAGAAGGCTTGGCTTAAATTTGTGCTAGAAATTCCCTAAGCTAACATTTTTCCTAAAGGCAAAAATATTATAAATAAACAAGAATGGGAAACCCCAATTTCTATACCCTTGCAGTTTTCATACCTAAGCCAAAATTTCATTAAATTAAAATCGGAAAGTGACTCTATGTTAGTTTTTGGTAGGTTAAAATATCTACATACTCGATTTAGAAATCTAAAAATTTATAATTTTTGTCAAATTTGAAAAATTTAACGATGTAACCCCTTATTAAATTTCGAAAAATTGACTAAAAATTAAAATCCTCTCGAACATATCTCATTTGACTCGGCTTTTGATGCTGATCAAGAATATATATGCTTTATTGGATCGGAAATTACTCCTTCACTGTTTTGCAAGCTTCTGACTAAAATTATAATACCCTGCAAGGGTATAAATATATATAAAATTGTCACTTTTTTATTAATCTGTCTAATATTCCCCAATGGCCTTTACGCCGTGTTAAGATATACTTTAAAGTATGATAATATTTTTATATATTTTCCAGAACAAGGCTAATAACATGTCTTCTATAAATACTCTTATATCAGGAATTTTATTCCTAATCTTCAGACGCAAGTCTGTACTGTGCTGATTCATTAAAAAAAGACGCAATTAAACATTATACATTCGTTAAATTCTTATCTCAAAACCAGATAAAGGTTCCTTTAAAATAGAATACGCAATCTGGAGAATTCATGCTATTTATAATCTTAGTTATTTGATAAGTCGGCCAGAAATTAAAATAAAATATGCAAACAGTGCTATCTGCTATCAAAAATCTGTTGGAATTTACAAAGCCACCTCCTCGATTTCCATCCGAGTTTGTTCTGAGTGCAGAAACCAGTTGGACTGGATCGATTGGTGGCGTTTCGAGCTCAAGTCTATCAATCAGTGGCTCGTTTAGGAGGTGAGTGAGCCATGGGCAGCACATACTTGAGCTGGGCATTTTGCTGAAATAGCTTTTTAATTGTCGCAAATATTTATAGGAAATTTCTCACGCACAACCAGAGCCGATCGAACGTGTGATTTACCTGCTGGTCTCAGTTACCCGCCTCACAAGCAACTTTCGTGCGATTAATTCCAAGGATTTGGCAATAAGGAACCGTGTTTGTATGCTTACCTGAAAACAGAGAGGGAATAAAGCGTTTATTAATATTGTGAGTGCTACAAGTGGTGGCAATGAACTTAGCCTATCCGTATCCATAAACTGTACTGAACAATCTACTTTTGATAATTAAATTGTGCGCATAAATTATATTGTAAACAAACAAACACAAAACAAAAAACAGCAACTGCAAACGCGCTCCATATAAAGAAAGCAGAGGAGAAAAACAGAAACATAAAGAAACACAATAAACAATTTAATTACGCATCGTTTGCGCATCGAGTGCGGTACACAAAAGTGAAATGCAGCTATAAAGGCACACAAAAATGAATAATCGCAGTTGGCCAAGGCGAAAACAAACAAATAAAAACAAAGACATGGCCCACAACAGTTGGCTGCACATCTGAAATTGGCCAAGACAGACAAGCCTCGCTTTAATTTCATTACGTTTTCATGGCTCAAATGTGAGAAAACTCTTTTCCGACAAAAATCTCAGTTTAATTCATAAACACGAGGGCAATAAATTACTTTGTATTGGAAAAACCTACGCAGAAGAGTCATTCCTCGGATGCTTTTCGTTGTTCCGTTGTCGCGTGTACTTCGAAAAGAATGTCTGCATTATAATTGCTTTGTTTCATATTTTTCCACACCATATTTTTAGCCGGGCTTTGTCTCTCTAAAGTATTTCAACGCTTTTGGCAAATTGCAGCAAATAAACATCGAAAATAAGCGCAAGAAAACTTTTCCAATCCGCCCCGCGGCAATGACAATGAATCGCAGCTACTGCAAAAGATACAAAGATACAGATACAAAATATAGCAGCAGCAGCAGCACCACCATCTGCATAGCATCTTGCCTTGTCGCCGTTCAACTTTTACAACTCGCCTCCTCCTCGCTGTTTTTATTACTTCATTGCCGCGGAGGGATATGAATGGTTGAATGGTTGGATAGTTGGATGGGAGTACATACAGAAATGCCTGCGACATGTCAACTATTTCAAGGCTAAATCAGCGAGGCAGCCGGTCGTGTGTCAACAGCGTGTGTCTCACCCTCGCAGAGGGTGCATTGAACCCCGAGCGGGAATGCATTTGCCTGTCAGTTCGTTAATTGAAAGTTGGTGACAACCAGCAGCCGAGTGTGAGTAATTCCATTCGGATATATCCTTCTCATGGAGTGCAAACAGAAAGGCAAACAAACACCAGTGGACCTCACTAACTAAGAGCAAACTCGCAATCAATTAGAACAAATAGAACTCTGTTTTCCCAGGCCCATTTGGCGACTCGTTAAAAGTATATATGTACACACATGTATAGAAATTTATTTAACCCAGCCGCCGCACCCTGCCACGAAAAATGTTGCTCATTATTTTTTCGGTTTTTCTGCTGTGTTTTTCCAATGCGTTCACAAAATAAACAATAATAATAAAGTTGCACAACATATATCTACCTGAACGTGTACGAATTTGAATGGAGGCACAGCGATGATGACGCCGTTGCCGCCGCCGCAATCTTATTTGTTTCTTTTTAAATTTATTTAATTTCATACCTCTTTTTGGGGGCATTTGCTGGGAGCAGCCATCAAGCCATCAAGCCGTCAAGCCGTCAGATGCGTTTGTTGCCCCACAAAGTGAGCGAGTCACAGCCAGGGCTTAGAAATGCAGCCGAAAAATAATCATTTTCCGCGGCTCTTGGCGCCGTGACAAATTTAAATGAGCGCCGTCTTTGGGTGCAGCATTTGGAGACTCCAAAAGGAAACAATAGCAACAACGAAAAGTAGTAATAATATCGCGGTCATATATTACTAATGTGCTTGGATCGCCGGCGTCTGCCCGAAGCTCTCCGAAATGAATCAATGCAAAACTATGAAATGCATATCGCAACGACAGCCAGCACAATAATAAGAGTGACAACGCCGTTGACATGCGTTGCCCGCGGCGCACAGTGTCGCGGATAGCGTAGATTTACCTCAAAAAAATATGTACTCCGTTACCGAGTAACCTATGTAAGCTTAAGCAGCATTAATATCACTTTATAAAATTCTGAAAATGCATTTAAAACAAATAGAAATGCTAGAGTCAAATATAACCGACAATGAGATGCAATGAGAGCAAATTCCTAAATCTCGTTCTAGTTATGCTTAAATTCTTGAAAAACTTTAATTAAACAGTTTAAAACGCAGATGAAGGCATCCAAGTAAAGAATAATGTTGCCAAAAAGTGTTACAGATTTTTGTATCTATATTTTACTTAAGAGTACATTGTACATTTCTTTATTAATATCACTAAGACCCAGTCTATAAATACTCTGCTTATCATTTTATTTTCTAGGTTGACTCGGCCCAGGGTGCAGCGTCGCCGGCGATGAATCAACTTCAGAGCGGATGGAGGCAGGGCAACAGCAATCGTCGTGGGGCAATATGCTCAAGGCCTTGTGTCAGAATTTTTATGAATGAATGCGAATGCACACAATTTACACGTATTGAACGAACGCGCTTAAACGCCCAGCCAATCGCAAAACTGTGACAGATAGCTGGGATGCGAGATCCGCCGAGAGCTGAACTATTGCCAGCATCCTCCTCATAGCGATGATTTCGGTATTCGGAGGCGGCAGATGAGCGGCAAGAGTTCGCTGAAAAGCCATTGCCACTGCAGATAGCCAAGTGCATTGAACCCACGACATCGGATGGATCAACCAGTTGAGCAGTTAAACAAACGCTTAAGCGCTCAACAGTCAATTCCATGCGACTCCATTCAATTCAATTCGATTTGATTCGAGTATCTGCTAAAAGCAGATATTACCAACTGGCTTGTGGCCGCCCGGTCGTTGCCTATTTGGTAGGATATCGTGTTGGTAGCGGTTCGTTTTTGGGCGGCCATTCCCGGCCGGGCCGACCTCATCCTCTAGCTCTGTCTCTGTCTCCTCCTCGAGTCGAGTGAGCCAGCAGCCGGTCGGTCACGTTTCAACTAACAACTGGCAATGGCTTTTTGATTGGCCATCCTCCCCAGAGCAATGCCTACATAGTGTAGTTCTGAAAATGCGGAAGTTATGAGCTGCTCAAGTGGACCCTTGCCAAGATTAACCTGCGCCGCGCTCCCTTGCTTAATGCCTGATATTTTCTAATCAATTTTCCCAAACAATTGCCTTGCAGCAGCCTTAAATCGTTAAAGTGCTGTAATCGCAAGTACAGTTTGCAGTGTATTCACCCATTAGGCAGCAGGCTGTGCAAGCTTTAGTGTCGTTTGTCACCATATTTGCCACTGCAGTTGACACGGGAACCCACCACCACCGGGAGCTGACAAGAACCACACAGAAACCCACCCAGACAGCCCGCCATCTGTGGTCAGCACTGTCTGGCTCTATGAATGCACAGGAAAATAAGAGTTACCCATTAATAGGGTTCAATTTACATCCTGAATAAAAGTGTCAACTGTATAATGTTGAAACTTAAATTTATAATAATTAAAAAGAAAACCAATGTGCTGTTTGATGGTCTCCAACTCTATTTAGGTTTACTTTACATTCCATGGCATGCCTTATATTATAGATTTCTGTATGAAAATGTCATTTCCCGCAGTGCAAGAAAACCACCAACCGGCACAACTTGTTGCTGGCAGCGCCCTTCATTAATCTTGAACCTGGTTTGGGGAGTGCACACTGTGTGCGGTGATGGCATTTGATGTGATCCTGTGCCTGCTGGCTAACTGACTCCCCTGGGCGAGCGCAGGTTTTTGGTTGTGATTCTGTTTGTTTGACTGGCATTTGATTATGCAGCCATAGAGAGAGGGCTTTGGAGGAAGTCACTGCCTGCACCATGCTCTTTCCCATTCCCATTCCCAGTTGCATCTCTGCAAAAGCGTCGAGTGCAACTTGTCATTGTTTATCTTCTGCTGGCAACGATAGCTCGTTGTGCTTCTGATTCGGATTCTGGCTGTTGCTTTGGCTTCCGCTCGATGGGATCCAGAAGCTCTGGTGTTGCAGCTGCATACAATGCGATTTGGTTGTGCCATTTCCATTTCCACATCCATTACCATTTTCTTTGCCTGCCCAAAAGCTGCGCAATTGCAGCTTATCTGTGGAGCTGGGGGATTCGACTCTATGTCATGCCATTCACCAGTGCCTCTATTTAGGGTTTCTCCTTGCCACTGAAGGCAACCATAGAAGTGCCCGCGTCCAGTGTTCCTGGGCTCAGCTGCTGCTAATTAAAAGAGCCTGCCAGCGACTAGATACAGATACATACGGGATCGAGAGAGGAGATAGTGCACAGCAAGAAACTCTAAGGGTTTCTGCGGAGTTGATTTAGAGTTGAGAAGAACAAAGTCTATGTAAGCCCGGGGCTTTTCCTCAGTGGAGGATCGGCTGGGCTTTCAGCTCGCAAGAGATATCAAGCAGAGGCATCACCCAAGACAAAGACCAAACACGAACTGAAACTGGAACTGCGGCCATCGCGGAACAGTGGCAGGCAGTGCTTGGGTGGCAGCCTGTTAAATGCATTTGCTGCCCTGACCCCTATTGCGACTATCAGGCCATTTGGCGGAAATTTAAATTTAATTAGAGCTCTGCCCGCGAACGGGAAGCTCGCTCCGCACCACTCATCGTCGTCGTCGTATCGGTTAGTTGAGGCGGCGGTCGCCGGTCTTTGATGGCTCTCAATTGAGGAATTGAGGAACAAAGGAATTTATTAGAAGACTTCGATAGTATTCATGATATGTACCCTGGAAATCGGCAATGGATGCGTGGGAATGAGCATTATAGCCGTATGATTTTTATTTATTTTCTTTATGTCTCCCTCTCGCCTCGAGACAGTCTTTGTGCCAGGGATTGATGAGGGAAGATTGTATCTATATGGGGGTGTGACCATTATGGCTGTCATTTAACTATTGTCGGAATGGTTTATTTGCATATTAATACCCCTTGTTTCGTTTCATTTTGTTTTCCTACGTTTTGTTTCATTCATTTTGCGCCATAACCCGCTGCTGATGAAACGCTGCTGGTGGCATGACGCAGTTCACATATCGGCAATAAATATATATTTATCTCTGGCCAGACACAATAGGAAAAAGGAGAGCTCCGAAAGTACGCACTTGAGTCACTACACAAATTTTGGGAGGCCAAAAGAAAAGGGAGAAAGGGTTGAGGAATAGATATTAATATGTATAGTTTTCTTCGGGGGAAAGAAGCACTTGGAAGATAGAAATTTTTTCAATTTTGAAACTGTCTAGCCCCCCAGTGACACTCTCGAGACAATTGAGTTATGACAGCTGGCCAAGTGTTTAGTTCTATTTAAGTGCCTCTCAGAGGCTCCACTTGGATATGGGATACGCGATACCTAGATCAGATCCATGGGATAGATACTCTATTCGTGGATTTTCAAAGCCGCGAATGAGAGTTTCACCCAATCAATTTGGCTCAACAAATTTGCAGCACAAATAGAAACGCTTCGGTGTTTAACCAAATGGACAATTGTCACGCCAATTTAAGACGCCAAAGGAGACTTTTGCCGCCCGACTCGGCTCTTTTTTAGATATGTTTTTCCATTCATTCATTCCGTCCATTCGTTTGTTTGTTTTCATGCCGCGAGCCAAAACCAAACTGACCATGAAAAGCCAGCCAGCCGCCCCGGGCGGGGCAGTTCAATAAAAAGATATTCGAAAATACATGTCGCCGACTTCCCCTAACTGCCGCGCTTGACCGCACCGAAGGGTATATTTAGTTCAAGTGATTTGTAGAAAACTTGTAGAAAAGCCGGCGATTTTATTTACATTCCGTTGATGGATAGCTTTGGGCCCCTGGATAAACCATAATTAATTACGATCGAGCGACAGTCGATCGATTGTCATGTCGCGGGCTCGGGTTCGGGTTCGGATCGGACTCTGGCTTTGACTCCGACTTCGATACTATCTCTTCGTTTCAACCGAATATCGTCTCATTTTTTGGGCATTTTTCCACTTCAGCTGGCTGGCATTTTTCAAATAAATACACAGGGTCTCCCCTCGATCGGTTCTCGGCTTGTGTAGTTGGCTTTAGTTCACTGGAAATCGTAGGGGGAGAGTGCTTTCTTTTCGACCGATGCGAGTGCGTACAAAGGCGCCCCTGGAGTTCAGTGACATGGTCAGCCCGCCAAGATCGTTTGTAATTCCACTGGCAGGGGACCAGACCATAGACCATTGTGCGTATATCGGGGGGATTTAAAGGGGAAGGAGGTACTGGCACACTGGGCACATAAAGCCACTTTATCCTGGGATATACTCTTCTGCCGCGGTCTAGGGCAATCGCTGGGCTTTTGTGCGACGATTCTCGTTGTGTGTACTTCCTGCATTGTGCTCGCAATTTCATGGATTCTCATTGTTTGCACTGCCAGATGTTTAAGACCGAAAAATGTCGTTAATTGACTTACTTAACTCCCAACCGCCTCCCACTCCGAATCGCACAGTTAATTGCATTTAGGCGACTTAACGGTCACGTGGCCGCCAGTTAATTGAAATTTGTTCGATATAAGCCCACCTGGCGCAAAGTTTTCTTTTTGGCTTAATTGCCTGTTTGTATACGCCCAGAAAAGATAAGTTAATTTGCGACTGTTTTGCTGTTTACGTCGGGCAATGTGGAGCGAGGAGCAACCATAAAGTATGCCACAATCTATATTTAAAGTGCGATTTATGGATTGCACTTGCTTAAATAATACCCCCTCTGTCTCTGCCGATATTTGCATGGCCGATAAAGAACTGACGCGTCGCAGACTGACAAAGCCATGGAGGACAGCACAGCAGGCCATTGCGAATGCAGCCTCTTTATGCAGCAGGAGGAGAGCAGATTAAGTTAATTACGATTTCGCGCCGCCAACCTGCCAGCTTTGCAACATTGTAGATGCAACAATGTTGCCACTGAATTAGCCCCGACTTAGGGATGGCGAAGAAGCTAGCAAGTCTATAAATAGGGAATATTTATATATTCATAAGCTCTTTAGCTGTAAGAACTTGTAATTCGCCTTTTAAGCCCTTGTTTTTATTGATACACTGAAGCTTAAGATAACGCGGGAATGTTATCGATGTTAATCGATTTAAAATCGATATTGTTTCTATAAAAGTATCTAAACCTTATTTGTTCTCTGGATTAAGCATAAGTCACTAACTAACTATGAAGACGTAACTCTAAATCTAACAAGTAAACGAAATTTTGAAAATTTGAAATATTTATAAATCGTATACGATATCTTTGTTGATATAAAACCATGGATTTATCGATACAAAATTCCCAGTTCGATTTGAACTTGAACGCTGGGTCAGTGTGGGAAACGCTTATATCTTAGACTGCAATCATATCACCGTATATAGTATATACGTTGACCAACTTTTGAAGACAATAAGAAGAAATGCAAGAGGGTCCACCACCTCCTATATCTCCCATTCGTGGGTCGTCGTCGACGTCGTCTGGCACCCACGTAGCAAAACAAAGCAAAAAGCGAAACTAAATCGTGATTTATGATGATTATATTTGAATTGCTCATTGTCTCTCACACCCCAAACCCGATCCAGTCTCGGCATGGCTTTAACGAACGATTTTGGTTTTTTATCTCATTGCAAATAAATAAAATCAAAATTGGGACTTGCTGGTGCTTTGACCATGACCATGTTGCTGCTGCAGCTGTTGCAATGGCGGCGCTTTTCCACCGAACCGCGATACCAGATCCGCAGATCTGCAGATCTGTGGCCAAGGAAAGCCCGAAAATAGAAAAAATTAAAGGGAGCTCCCGACTGCACGGCTGCAGTTTCACTTTGGCTCTCCCTTCGGGGCCAACCCGATCCGACCCGGCTCAGTGCATTGGGTCTGTAGGGCGCCGCGAAAGCTAATTAATTTTAAAGCGAAAGTTTGCCTTAATTAGTGCACATCAGGGCCTGCAGCTAGGTTACAACTTTAATCCAACAGCAACCCCTTAAAGTTCGAGTTACCCAAGTCCTGGCCGTTTTAAATTACAGTTTCACTTTTTAATTAGACCCCGCCCCGGCCAGACGTCTATGCAAAGTCGTCGAATAGAGAGAGCACATAAAAAGGAAATTTTAATTAAACAGTCTGCGAGGGTTGGCACAACCAGCACGGCAAAAATAAAACACACACACGAAGCGCACAACAAACTTCAATACACGACGAGCTAAAAACTGTTGGTCAGTTGCGAAAAGTTTGAGGGCTTGGCCAGGCAAAAGGGGCGGGACCCTTGGCATAGGGGAGACAATAAATGGACTCGCACTAGGATGAACTGCGAAAAAAATGGTACTGAAATCAATTTACTAACTTTAAAGAATTCTACAAAAACAGGAGACTGCTCCTTGAGCTCTCCTTAATATAGAAATGTATTAAACCTTTCTGTTAAACATTCTCCAAATGTTATATCTTCTCTAAACAAATGTATTTAATTTCCCAGTCTATTTCCAAGATTCAGGAATTTACTCTGCTATCCTAGGACTACATAATTTCGCTCAATGTAAAGTCCAGCGAAGGAGCAACTCATTTGCAGACCTGAACTGAGGCATTCGAATAGGGCACGGCATTCAGCTCGACTCAGATCGGTTTGACTCGCTCTGCTCTGGTCGGGGTTCCTGGTTTAATAGCTTCGCTCTTGGCATTGAAATATTTATCATGTCGTGCTAATATTGCCCAGAACCTCGAGGACTGGACACGCTCGATTGGACAGTTGGATAGGGCGCAGCTCTGTGGCCAGCTGGGGTAGGACCAAGTCCAAGACCAAGTCCAGGTCCCAGCTCGAGTCTATCTACGTATCTCAGTGCCCCTGCCCCTGCTTCGACTGCTTCTTGCGTTGCCTGTCATCATTGACACGCGAATTGCAAAAGTTAATTTAAGTAGTTTTGGCCAAAAGACGACAACACGGTCGGTCGTTCGGGAGAGCAGAGCCAAGGTGCTGCAGTGCACTCACTGCTCCAGGGTTTTTGTGGAGGGTTTCCTCAGCTCTTTGGCTTTGGCTAGTCATGGGCAGATTTATATGGCCATTTGGCTAATGAATTGCAGCTAGCGGCGGACAAAGAAATAAGAGCTGATCCATGGGCGCCCATAAATCATGAGAACTCAACTTTGCTGGCCGCTTTTACTACTTCGATTTCATTCCTGAGAAGGCAGATCATCGATGAGCCAGCCCCTGACTTTATTTTCTTTGAATTTTTCAGCCATCAGCGGTTTTGTTTGGGGCCCGCATTCGTCTTTGAATGCGGTTTCTTGTTTTTATTTATTTTATTTCTTCTTGTTTTCGTTTTTTGTGTTTTTTTGTTGGTCTCGTCGCACGCCACGTGAATTATGTGGGAGTTTTGTTGGCCGTGCGCAAACATTTCAATTCCAAGCAGTTTGTAATTATTGCGCAAATGCGACAAGACAAACAGTTTGCTGAACACATGTTTCGAGTCGATTCGAGTCGAGTATGTGGGAAAGGCAAGAGAAAAAACCCAAATGGATTGCAAGGTCACAACAGCCCTTCGCAGAAGGTTTGCGCGGTTGGTTTTCGATGTTTTATGGCCGAAATATGCGGGACCCAAAGGAAATGCCCGAAGATATATGAAGGCTGAATCATCGGCGTCAAAAGAACTTGCAAAATAGGAAATATAAGCATGCATTATATGTGTTGTGAGTATATACAGCGAGATCGCGGTGTTAAACAAAGCGAGTCCCCACAAATTAAGGCAACGTCAAGCGGCGTGAAATGAAACGGCAGCAACGAAAAGATTCCGATTCAGATTCAAAAATGCAAAAATTACGAGACGAATTGCCGCTCAAGTTGAGCAAATGAAGCCAACGACGCCAACGTAAATAGCCTAACGGATGTGTTCTCTCTGAGGATCCCTGTAGTATTTATTACATTTTTTTTGACTCATACAAAAATCAACGTGAAATATTTGGCACACATTCAACGGCAGCGAAATATAAAGAGCAAAGGCACGCGACGTTTGGCGGGGGCCCGGCGTCCCGAGATCAATAAAAATAGCCACTCAAAGTCCGAGGCAAGACGTGGGCGAGCAGCATCTGCATCCGAGGCATCATCATCATCATCATCATCGTCCGCTGGAATGCCATCTATGCCACAGTTAAGAGGCAAACAAAGTGCAAGGACGTCCCAAGGGGCCCTCGATCGCTCGATCTCCACCCCCTCGCGGGATATAAAAATATCTTCTTCTCGGTATCTTCCACTCTTCCACTCCACTCCACGCCAGAGGTGAATGAATCCAAAAATATTTCTGCACGCAAGTTGTGCGCGTAATTGCACGTTGCTGCACCTCGCTCTTGGTTATGGGAGTCACTCACTCAGGCCGAGCCTCAGCATCAGCCTCAGCCCCAGACTCCGAGTCGGAGTAGGAATCAGAGTCGGTGTCTCACTCCCTAGATTGGGATACAGAGTAGTCTGTGGGCTGCTCCACGGCCTCTTCGGCTTAACCCACATACAAGCGCACTTTGGTCCGCACTCAGGTACTCAGATACAGACACCGCCGATGCATTCCTAGCGCATTTTGACTTGCTGATTGGCGGCTTCCCCGGCACACAGTATCTAACTGGATCTAAATGGAGTTGTGGGCTTCGTTTGGTTCCTTGAACCAACCAACAACCCAGGCTGCTCCCTCCTAACGATGCTGCCTCGCCGGTGTTCACACTATTCAAAAAGTGGTGAAGAGACATTCTCCACTCTGGCTTGGTGGGTACTTCTGTGTTCACAATAATCAAGAGCCAGGGAAAGACCAACTGCACACATTTTAATGAGTTTATTTGAAATGCTTACAGCATTTGCATTAAATTCTTTGCTAAATCTTTAAGGCTTTGTGAGCCTACGGCAGGGAAATTCATTGAACTAGTTGGCCTGTCCGCACACAAATGTCGCATTTTATGGGCTCTAATATGAAAATCATCGCCGTGCCTCAGCGCCTCCTCCTCTGTCGCACTCTGAATTCTCAAATTGTGTCGCAGCCCCGGCTGGTCTCCTTAAAAATGCAGCAGCTCGTTAGACGCATTAGGGCCCGGACATTATTTCCCTGGCGGATGACATATGGCGGAGTGGCTGCTCCCCACTACCTGTCCTGTGTCTTATTAGAATTTATGATTTGCCATCTTCGGCAACGTTTGTTTTTGCTTTCTCGGGGACCTTAGTTGCCTTGGTTTTGTGGCCCCGGTCCCTGCCCAGCTGGCATTTACTCTTAGTTTATTATTTATCATGCACTTTATGGAGCTGGTGCGCCCCGAACGAACGGCACACGTATATATTTGCATTTATAATTTCAAATTGTTTATGGCCAGGCGTGAAAATGCCTCACAAGACAAGACAACAAGAAAAATGGCAAGCTTGCAAACTAAATATAAAAAAGCAACAAATCTCTTCCTAATGCATGAACATTTAATGTGCATGACGCATCCCCGACAACAGGCGGAGGAGTGAAAATATTTATAAATTATACAAGAGTCAACTAATTGAATTCGATTATTCAGCCAGAGCCCTTGGGGTGGGATAAACCTGGGATTTGCATGACTTTTCCCGCAATTTACCAAGATAAATATACACAGCACAGCTGCGGTGAAAATCAAAGCAGAAATATTCGAAATATTTGATGTTTGGTGCCACTAATGAAGCGAACCTTCAAGTGCCTTAATTTCGTACACTTTTGGGTAAATGTTTGAAGATAATTTCTTGACAAATTTGGGTTGCATAATATATATATTGCAATTAATTGAAGGCTGATCTAATAAATGACCTGTCCTCTTGGGGTGCTTGTGCAAAAAAATAATTAACTGATTGTCTTTCCTTATCAACAAAAAATTATCTACCGTATTTCACCGGGTAAATAGGGCAGTGACTAAGAGCTCAGCAATGAGCATTCAATAAATCTATTAATGAATGAAATGCTTCGCTGCTGCCCACACCAAACTAGAGGTAAATATTTGCATATTTCAAAATCACCGTCGACTCCAATCAATTATCGCATTAACATGGTTTTATTATGTATCACATTCAAATTGACCAAATCGGCGGCGGCGGCGGTAGCCGAACTCGTTCTCGGCGCCATTACCAAAATATAAAAAGCGAAACAACACGAGAGATTTCTACGTGGGCGATCCACCAGCCGCCAAATGTGAGTTGTAGTGAGCACCGAGATTGGCAATTTGCGATTTGCGGCTCGTTAAGTATTATAACTTAATTAGCTGCACAGCTATTCGCGGAGAGATGCTTGAAAGGAAATCAAATATTTTCGTTGCGCTCATTGTTAAGTGTTTACGGTAAATATTTTTTGCGCTATTTCGACCCCTTACATAACTTGTTTTGTTTGCAATTTTTTACTATTTATATTTTGGAAAAGGGTGCAAAAATACTTTGGTTTTCTTTTCGCCAGCCTTTGTTATTAAAAATCAATGCTTTTCTGCCTGTTGCCTGATTAGTGCGTTAAGCAATTTTACTTTTTTTTTCGAATCCCCCAAAGAGACACAAGACAATGCCTCTTGTTATGCAAAATTGGATTTCAATTTCTCAGATTTCAGATTTATAGGCCTGGGGCCACAAGTCCGAGCTTAGCAAATTTTATTATTAGCTTCGTACTTCGTACTATTATTAATCAAGCGCAGCAAAAGGGGGGAAGAAAATGCATTAAAACCGCTGGGAAATTAATTGGGGCGCATCAGAGTTCATTAGGCCTGCTGCTGCTCCTACGAGAGAGCCAAGAGTTCGATGTTGTATGTTCGCTGGGATGTTGCTTTTTGTGTAAACATTTGCATGCACATCAAAAGTAACTGTAACCGAATGTTGTCTGGCCAACAAAAAGTAACAAACAGTCGGCGGACAGGCAACAACATCAGCAGCAAAAGATCAAAATCATTTGAAAAATTGCCAGCGAAATGGTAAGGCGGCAGCAGCAAATCGAAGATGGAAAATGTGTGAGCGGTGGCCCAGAGGAAGAAAAAAGAGAGAAAACCCCCTGCGAAAGAAACCCGAGATATGATGGTGCAGACCATTGAATACCCGGCAATTGAATCATGGTATATTTTCTAGTAAAATCTTTATTGCAGTAAAAATATAATTATATTTTTAGTAATTCCTAGATGTACCCTTTGGCTCCATGAATTCCTAATGCTAGTACAAGTGATATACCCACAAAAATATCAATATAATCTCGATAATGTTATATTTAAAAGGTTGAAATTTAAATGTGGTTTTTAACGTGCTCCTAAAATTTTTTTAAAACAAAAAATTTAAATTAATTTGTTTGCCTCTTTACAAAATGTAGTTACATATATCAAACAGAATATCGATTTGATCGAAGCATTAACTTATTTCGATAAATCATCGATCTATATATCGATTTTAGAGGCTCATACCTATCGAAATTTCGTTATTTTCGTGACATCCCTAATACCTGGCACAACGTGCTTCCACCGGAGGAAACAAACTAACCACTCCCCGGACCAAGATGCAGATGTTGCAGCAGTTGCAGTTGCAGTTTCTAAATGCCGCCGCGCACCAATTCACCGACAGTCGAGCGGCCAGCAGCAACAACAACAACAAGAATGCAACTTTGCATAATTTATGGCAATCAATTTCGCGTGAACATCAACACGGTTGCAATGCAAAATGCAAAAAGATACAAAGCGCAACACGGCAACTCTGCATAGATAGATGGGGGGCAAAAACAGAGAAGAAAAGAAAACAAAATAGAAAGAAAGAAAAAGAAGAGAAATTGCAGCAGGCTGCAAGCCATCCGTCGTCCATCGAATGCCACCATCTCAACATCAACTTATTTAGTTCTACTTAAATGTTTACTTTCATCAATTCGCAACGATTCCGACGACGACTTGACTCCATTCGCCGCTGCCGGAGCAATGTCAATTGGCTGCGGATTGGATTGTGGCTGTGCGATGTTGCTTTTTGGTCACAAAACTGTAGCTGGTCAAGAGAGCGCTCAACAGGATGCCCGTTGGAGATGGAGATACATTCACTTTGCAGTCACAACAGTCGCCGTTCGTTGCTGAAACATCTGGAACAATTTCGCCTGGCCCTAATCTAATTGCCATCGCCTAACCCAATTTCCCAGTTCCTCCAGTTCCTCGGCATCTCCAATTGCAATTCAGAACTTTCACTTGGCCGCTGCCTTGGGTCAACTCCAACCCACCAACCCACCAACCCACCACCCACACCAAAACAAAAGCTAGACTTTCGAGCTCGCTTGGATCGAGTTCTCCTTTTGGCCAAATACATATCATTTTACATAATAAATTTAATGCCGAGGAGTGCAACAAATTGCAGCTCGCGTGGCGATCCCCTTTGTCTTCGCTGACAGCTCGCAATTTGTGCTCATAGGAAGGCAGGTGCCGGCACCAGGGTGCATTGTGTGTCTACTGTAGTTATCAAATAAATACTAAGCACTCTGCGCTACTCTACTCTACTCCCATTCTGCTTGAGTGCCGTCTACTTTAGCATGGCGTTATGCATTCACCGTTGCTTTTGGCCCACTTACTAACTTACAAAAACTAAAAACTGAAAACATAAAAAATATAACCAAGTTTTTCCTGATTTATGTCCGAACAAATTGTGTGTTGGCTTGGCTGGCAGTTTCCTTATACGACACGATTTAAGAGAATTATGCCTGTGATTTTGATTAGGCCTTCAACACTCTGAAAACGGTTCCTGTCCGATTAACATCGCTCAGAGACACCGAGCTGCTGGTGGAAATCTGGCCAATTCAATTTAGTAATTTCTCCAGCTCCGCACTTTCCCGCCGCCTGATTAACCCCATATGTGCGAGGTTAAGATCTGCCAGCTTCTACGGATCGCATCCGCTGCACGCAATAGATGGAAATGGATGGGAAATTGTGAAAGAGTTTTAATCAAAGTGGAAATTCCGATTGGCCCTCCTCCTCGGCGCCATTTGATATCTTTCTCGGCTGCCTTGACACGCAATTGAGAGCCAGGGCCAAAAATAAATCTCGAGGAGATTCTTCATTTCGTAATACATCTTCCCCTCCACGAAAAGAAGAAAGAGTGGAAAATTGGGGGCAAAAGTGTGGCGCTGCCGATGGAAATCCAGGCGTGCACTTGACGCCGCTGAACCCACAAATTGGTGGTGTCATTAGGCAGATATTGATTTGAATTTATTGGCAATTCAATTAACTTTAACCGAATGATCGCGGCTCTGGCTCTGTCTGGGATTCTGGGATTCTGTATGGCGGAAGGGGTGAAGAAGTACTGCAGCCATTAATTGCTGGCAGCTGGCGCATTACAATGCGGAAATGCAATCGAATCGAATTGAAAATGGAATGGAATCGAACGCACTTCACACGCAAATAAACAGGCCGTTGCGGCCTGGAGTTTATCTTCTTCTACGGGATGCACGCCAGCAATTTATTCTCCGAAGAAAGCTAGAGGTAGTGGTGAATGGCGAGCTGTTATGCAAATCAGCAGGTAGTCGTCCCCCGGAAAGGTAGAAGCCCAGGTCGGTCATTCACCGCCGACACAAGTATCCATGAGATACGTGCCATTCGCATGCGATTCGCGGCATTAGAATGTGCGCACATGAATAGATAGGAGTGGAGGAGCGGAGGAGCCTAGGATCCCCTTTGCAGCTTTGTGCTGCTCCAGTGAATGGAGGAGATTTCCATTTAGCCGAGGCATTATTTGAGCGCTTTCATTAAACAACTGAAAAATAATTGCAAGTAAGGGAAGAGGAGGAGGAGGAGGAGGAGGAGGAGGAGGAGGAGGAGGAGTCGACGACTCACACTCATTGTTGCCGTTGATGGGAAAGCTGGGGAAAATAATGGCAACAAATAACCGAATAATGCCCCGTGAAACATAATAAACATATGAACATATAGAAAAATGTGTAAATATCACTTAAAAACGAAAATGAAAGTGAAACCGTTTTCTTTTATCAAATATCTTGGAGAAATAGATGAGAAAGTCAAGAAAGACAGTTGTCAATTCATTCAGAAATAGAAATGTGAGTGTGTCACATTGAATTCACTTTCAATAGCAATTTCCATTTCGAATCGTAAGACCCCCATCTATCTATCTATCTATCGAAAAGGCCAAGTACTCTCGGGCCGCCCCAATGTCACCGTTGATTGCATAATCACCTAACCATCACTAATTCCTACGTAATTGGAAAGCCCTAATGTCAGACTCGGTGCTCTGGGCCATCTCGTCGAACGCCCTCCCGAATGCATCGCCATATGTATGCAGCACCGCATCTGTTGCAACTTATTAATTTTAAACACCGGGGCCAACAACCGTTCCGAGCTGTGAGCGACATGGCCAAAAAAAATAACACCCAACACAAAGCCGCTTACACACTCTTAAGTGCTGGGCCCGAGACTGAAGCTAAACGCTATTAATTTTTACACACGGTTTCACTGCAGTCCGAATGCGTTTTTCATGAGCTCGGAATTTTACAACTCCCAGCTAAGCTGCAGTGGCAATGGGTTTGGATTTAAGACCGCTCAGCTCTGCTCTGCTCTGCTCTGGTGCGGTGCGGTGTGGTCTGGGCCATTGTTTTGCAATTTCGGTTGGATGATGATAATGAATGATGAGCCGAGCCGAACAAAAAACCGAACCGAGAGCTGAGCAACGGCCACAATACCTATTGAGTAATTACACAAAATTTTAAAGTTTAATTAAAATTGTGTAAATAATCGCATTTGCCTGGCATTGTTATCTTCGTTGGCGGCTGTTGCTCTTACTCTTACTGTTAGTGTTACTGTTACTGTTGCGAAAATGAAAGTGCCATCAAAGTGTGATGCTCAATTATTGTGGGAACAACGGGGACTGTCATTCGACAAGCACACTTGATAAATTGTTAAGAGCCAGGAATGGCCGTGCTGGTAAATATCATTGATTTATCTTTCGCTATATAAAGATCTCCCAAGATTATCTATCTTATTCCTATAACCCAACCAAAGCCCTGTAATCATATAAGCTGGACTTACCTTGTAAACCTCCGAGAAGAAGCCTGAACCTATCTTCTCCTTGACAAAATCATCAACGCTGTATAATGCTGAGACGGCGGTGCGCAGAGCCCGGCAAGAACTGCCAGTAACCAGGCGATCCGAAGATATAGCCCGCGACACGGGCGCTGGCGGCAGGCCATTCGGTAACCCGTTCACGGTCGCCATTCCTCCTCCATTGTGGAGCGCAGCTTCTGCGCTGCCATCTCCATTCGCTGTGGCTCCTGCTCCTCCCTTATACCCTGCACTTGCTGGTGATGTTGAGGTGGTGGTGGTGGTGCTGCTGCTGCCGCACATACCCGCTGTGCTCGGCCAGAGAAAGGGAGACGAGGCTGTTGAGTGGCCCGAGGAATCCACCTGGTCCACTGATAGGCCACAGCTCTCCAACGGCGGGCCGGGTCCACTGTGCTGATTCAGGCTCATGTTTATCAGCTACGAAGTATGTTGCTGTCGTATCAGGATGAGATGTCTGTATGTGTGCGGGGTTTTCGGGTGCTTGGTTTTTGGGTATTTAGTATTTGACTTATCAAGTGTCTGATGTTGGGCACTTTGCCCTGCCTGCTTGTTAGAGGAAACTTAACGAATCGAGTAAGATCAGTTGTTCATAATAACACTTTTGGGTAACCGATTAACGCGAAGGAACGGATTTCCACTTATTTACTGAACGCAGCAAGATTTTGAAACATATACGAGAAAAAAAAATGTGGCAACTATATATCAATCACTGTCGTTTTGCTCGATAAAAGAGACTTGTGTACTTGGTTTGCTTGTATCTTATTGGTATTTGGAATGGTTAATGGATAGTCCTTCGATTCTTGGCACGTTGCACTTGTGGAAGCTGCACTGGAAGCGCTCGCAGTTGGAAGTCTGAAAGAAAACGGCAACCAAACAAAAAATACAAGTTAATAAAATTCAATCAATTCCGTCGCTCTAATGAAATGTAAATAAACACGTCTAAATATATAAGTATATCTGTTGGCGAAACTGACGGAGAGCGGCGCGTGATCAACATTTCTCTGTTTATTCTCTTTTTATGGGGTGCAGGCAAATTAAAAAAATAAAACTTCAAAGAATTCACTTAATATTCTGCTGTCACGCGGCCCCCAGAAAGTAGTATATCCAAGTGTCGGCCATAAATTTTAGTCAAGACAAACTAAGGAATATTACAACTTAAGGGTATTAAATGTCTAAGCAAAAACCCATTCAAATTAAGTTAAATGCCTAATATGTAGCAGTGATTTCAGAGCTTGAGATAACCCTTTTATTAATTCTAATGTCAATAGCTTATGTGGAATTGGAAATGTCAATAACTTATTCGGAACTCAAGAAGATTAACTAGAGATTCTTTTTCCAAATAAGCTGATACAGCTAAATATACATTTAGATTAGGGTACCCCGAAATCGTTACAGGCCTCACAGTTATATTTATTAATCCAGTTTCCGTAGGCTCTGGGGATTAGCAAACACTGCTAAACTAACAGCAATGAATTAATCGAGCCTGCTCGCATTTGCTAATAAATATTCAGGGTCAAAGTCGACGCCGATTGGCGGAGTTGTGCGTTTGATGGCCCCCGGCTTATCAGCCGGCCTGTGGCGTTGATAGCCTATGATAGCACTAGGCCATATGTACTTGATAGCGCCTGTGTTCAAGTGCGATAAAAACACACGAACATTTTCAGCAACCCACAGAGTTTGCTGCCAGCTTTTGCCTTCTTCGCTCCGTTCAACAAACAATGTAATTTAGCGGCAATTTGGTTATCATTTCGCCGACTGTCGTCGCTTGTTTTTGTTTTTAGGGGGGGCCAAAAGAGTTCAGTTCATCAGCAAATACGTACAAGTGAGAGATAAACACGACCACATCAGCCTTGGCCTCGAGCTTGAGAAGCAAAGTTGAAGGAGCCTCCTAGAGAGCCTAGAGAGTACTGGGGGGAATCTATTAAGGGTTCCGCCCTTGAAACACACACCCCACACCGCGAACCGCGAACCACTTGGCGGTTTCATGGCAGAGATAAGTTGGGAAATGATATAACCAAATATTTTGCTGCTCTAATAATACCGCAGAACAACGGCAACAGGTTGGAATTTTTTGATTTGCCATTCCTTATCAAGGCAACCAACCCACCATGCCATATATATTCAGCGATAAGATACAGCGAAATGGCTATCGGGGCGACGCCAGCAAAAAAAAAAGAAAAAATTGGCTCGTAAAGGATCATGCGAGTGGCCCAAAGGGGATCATGGCAGATAAGAGAAAAGAGCCAGCTCACAATTAAAACTATAACAAAATAATTACACCAAATTTCGACATAATGATAATGATAGAGGCGAACAACCAACCCAAGGCAAGCTCTCACTTTTCCGCTAGCCAAAGCCAAAACCAAAACCAAAATAAAACACAAATTACTAAGCACATTTTTCTGCACTCCCGTCAAACGGGGAAGTTA
Organism: Drosophila orosa; assembly: GCA_018904745.1. Classification (NCBI taxonomy): domain Eukaryota; kingdom Metazoa; phylum Arthropoda; class Insecta; order Diptera; family Drosophilidae; genus Drosophila; species Drosophila orosa. Next base: position 6,892 of record JAEIIH010034822.1, on the reverse strand, counting down.
TGCGAATTGAGATTTTTCTCTCTGTTGTTTGCTTTTTGTGTGTGTCTTTCCTTCTTTGCGAAATCTGTCCAAATACACACAACAACGAGCTGAAGTTAAAGCCGGCCCGGCAGCGGGCCATAATTAGGGTCAATTGCGGCTAGCCGCTGCCAATGCGCTGCGACAACGAAAGCTTTTGGCCAAGACGGGGAAAAAGTGCTACACTTCATTAGGCGCCATGACAACCTGAAGAGCTGCAGCGGCAAGTCGATTTAATGCCAACCTGCCGCACAATTACCCAAGGATCGTTTTTGAGCCACGCCCCCGACAACGACAGTTGTCCAATTACGGGCGGGTCTTTGTCAAATTATCTCGTTTCGGCTATGAAATGAATACGTGCTAGCTATCTTCACAGCCAGTTGTGAAAGTTCCCATAAAACCTAATGAGTTGCCAAGTTAAATATTGTTGTAAAAACACAACAACAACAAAAAATATAGTAAACATTAAGCTCAAATATTTTGAAGAAGCGCGGAGAGAGTGCTACCGATGGAGATCAAGGGAAATCCATTCCGCGGCCCACAAAAATGCGTTTAGCACGCTCCGCAAACTAAGTCAAGGCCCCCGTAGCAACGATTTTCAGAGGGGAAATACGATTTGGGTGAGCAGATTCATCGAGTCTATCAAGAAGACACCAAAAACACCACAAACCATGCCGCCGCTTTTATTCAACTCTTGCATACACATACATATATTTCCCCCCATCACGTTCCAAACTATTTATCTCGTGTGGAAAACCACAGGCGAAGCATCAAAATATTTATGTTTTAATAGGAATGCCAGCCAAACAAAGGTCAGTCCGCATCCGTGGTGGCTATTGCCAAACATATGAAAAATAGATGAGGAGCCCTTCAACGGAATGCTGCAACCTGAAGATTTAGGCGGTGTCGGCAGTTTACACCAAGATTAAATGCCCTGAATAAATTTAAAATAAATGTTCAAATATGGGCGTGTTCACAGAAGGGAGTTTATAATAGTAACATTAAAGAATATTCATCACATTAAACTAAGATATTACCACAAAGATAATAAATCTACTTAAAGGGAACTAGATTTGTTTGTAACTCATTTAACTCATTTATTATAGTCCTAAAACTGAGAATATCCCCTGAATAAATTGTAAATAAATCTACAATTATGGGCGTGCTTACTGAAGAGAACTTATAATAGTAATATTCCTCACATTACACCAAGATATTACAAAGATTATAAATATACTTAAATGGGAATATAATAACAATTGTATCAATAATCCTTAAAGGGAACTCGTTTCATTTAACTACACTATTATTGTCCTAAAACTAAGAATCTATCCTTCTAAAATCTCACAAAAATGAGCAAATTTAAGGCAAGACACGCTGTATTAAGTTTTTATTTAGAAATTTGTGTGGGCTTGTTGCTAAATGATGTGCTGGAGAAACCAATGAATTTAATTTCAGCACACCACTTATCTCCATTAGATTTTGATGGCGTTTAAGGCATTATCCAAATCGAACGCTGAACCGTTAACCGCCACAAGGTTTCGAGTCAATAAACCGCTGCCGACACAGACTGCGGTGGCTATGTTGCTATGTCGAGATCAAGTTGCATTTTTATGGGGCCAAGGGTCGTCGTCGTCGTCGTCGTAGGCATCATCATCATCAACAACAACTTCGCCTACGTAGGCGCGTGCCCGTAGTAGCAGAAGTGTGTGCAATATACACACACTCTACCTCTACACTCGTCCATTAAAGACCCATAAATCTTGGTTATGAAATTGGAAATGATTTTCTCAAGTAGGGTGTGCTTAATGCCGCAAGAACTGATGGTGATGCGTTCAGGAAGTGCCCCGAAAAAAAGCGTTAATGAAAAGGAAAGTTGGTCAGCGGCACAAAAAATGCCACTTCATGTAGAAAGAAAAACAAAGACCAAGACGGGCACCAAGACGAGCAGCAAGACCAAGAAGAAGACGGCGAAAAGAAGCCAAGGCAGAAATTTCTATAAACAAAGAGATGATGAGACGCAAAGGAGGCCGGGCAGAATTATCAAAGAACAACAAAAAGAAGTGGAAAATGGGACATGGCACACTCTCGGGCTCACAGAAACAACAAAGACCGAATGAAATTCATGTCGTTGTCGCGCTCATAAATTCTTCTACGCCTATGTGCCCCGGTGTCGTATCGCTGGCTATCCGAAAGATACAAAGATACCCAAACACACACACACCCACACACGGAAAACTAGCAACTCATTCAAGCGGGAGGTGTTGCCTGCATCCGCCGTACACATATGCCTGCTTATAAAACAAAAAGAATCTATGTAAATTTGTGTATATTGAATAAATTCCAAGCCCCTCGGAGGTGTGAGGGTTTATCGAAGTTAGAGTTCGGGGCCCTAAAACAAGTGATTCATACCTGAAAACGCAACGAAATGGAAAGCGAAGAGAAATACCTAAATCTATATATATAAATTCAAATGGAATGGAATGCTGGGGCTGTCGAGGGCTGAAAGCCTAAGATAAGCTTAATGAGCAAAAGAAATTTCACTTTCTTTCGCCAAAGAACGGTCTTGACTAAGGTACAGTGCCGCTTCCATAACTTGAACAAGAATTTGACATAAACAAATTGGTTTTACAAGCTGTTTTACCAGAGGTTTATCTTTGATAACGAATGTACAGCTATAATTCGAATTTTTAAGAGATCTTTGTCTTAAGGAAGTTCAACTTGACAAATATAAAAGCGATTACTTGGTCTTAACTAAGGTACAGTGCCGCTTCCATAACTTAAACAAGAATTTTCCATAAACAAATTAGTTTTAAAAGCTGTTTTACCAGAGGTTTATCTTTCATTACAAATGTAAAGCTATAATTCGAATTTTTAAGAGAACTTTGTCTTAGGGAAGTCCAACTTGCCAAATTTAAAAGCGATTATTATATTCTGGGTCTATTTAAGAGTTAAATCTTCTTATCAGACTACAAACGTTTGACTGTACCTCCTAATTTCCAACGATTACTGCGCCATTTAGGCATTTACAAACTAATTGGCAGCCGTTTTGCTTCGCGGGGCGGTGAAACTCACGTGCCGCCCATCGATCGACGAACTGTGCCTGAGAAAATAATCACCAAAAATAAAACTAGCGCCCAGCGTAGATGAACTTTAAGCAAGAATGAATCCAACTAGAGCGACACCAACAAAAACGTGGGTTTATTTTCAGCCTCAAGTGCAAGTCCTACAAGAAGATCGGGCGAAAACAAAACACTTGATGAATGCAGCCGAAGGAGGTGCAAAAACCAAACAACAACAGCCATCGAAGGGTGGACGGGAATGAGAACAAATGGCACCAGTCGATTGTGTGTTTTATTTTTCTTTCCTTTATATTTTATTTATTTTATGTTCTCCCCTCGATGCGGGCACTGAGCAAATTAGCTTGGACAGCATTAACAGCCGGCTGCCAAGGGCGGAAGTACGGGGGAGTTTATTGTTAATTTCAAATAAACACCACAGCGACCAAAAAAAACACCACAAAATGCAGCAGTAGCAAACAACAACCACCAAACCGGCAAAATCCCAATCGGGCAGCTGCACTTTAGTGGGAAAAGATGCCCAAGTGGAAGAGATGCCTTCGAATTGGGAGCCGCCGCGGTAGCTCCCGATTCCAATCCCGATCCGTAATAACGAGCGGAACATCTGTCGCGGCATTTGCATTTTACGTGGAAAACTGTCTTTCCGCTGCATCGGGGAAAAACGCGGAATAACGCAAAAGGGAAAAGGGAAAGAGGAAAGAGGAAAAACTAAAAAGGCAGCCAGCAAGATTGGAAAACACAAACATCGGAAGCATCTTCGTCATAAGTTGCAAATGTGTTGGTGTTATTTTTACATTTCCGCTGCTTACGAAAATATTTACGCTCCCCTTTGCAGCAGCCGCAGCAGCAGCAGACAGACCTTCCCCATTTCCAATTTCAAATTCCAGTCGCACGCACACAGACGCACGTGCTAGAGATGAGCCAAATTGAGATTGAGTGCATCGAGCGTTGATAACAGGTTCGCTTTGAGGCAGTTTACATTTCTATTATATTTGTTACCTAATTAAAATTCCTATCTTGCCAGAAACATTAGGAAGTTACGGAAATATAAATTGAATTATTTAATAATACTAAAGTAAAGTAAACGAAAAAGAACCAAGATTTTAAAGGACAACAATGATTTAACATTTGTTTTAGAGTCATAATGATTATCTGATAATCCATAAGGCGACAAGTGACAAATTTGCATCCCAATAAACCATCCCTAATATAAATTTAATCCTATAAAACTCTCTGACCTTCAAAACTCGAACATCACAAGCTTCCCAATAAAACTGGTGTTATTGTCAATAAACATAAGATATTCCATATAGTTGGGGGGAAACTTACAACAGTTAATTGAAATGGTATTAAATATTATTATTAGGTATCAATTATATTTTTACGAGAACCAGAAATTAAAAATCTGCTATTCCAATAGCGGGTGGAAACTTATGGCAGGCAGTGTGTGAGAACTAAGGTCAGGCCCCCATCTCTAGGCTGCTTCCGCACACACAGACACAGCGCAAGCACGCACACCAGCTTGGGAAACGCACCGAAAACTCTTGAACTACACAGCTAATCCTTTAATTCTGCATTTTAGCCGATTCTTAGCAAGACTATTTATTTATTTACCAGTTTTGTTTTGGCGACTGCTCCCCCTTTCGCTGTCTCGTTGTGTTCTTATTGCCGTGTGGCCATAATCCAATTATGTTTGTGTGTATATGTGTCTGCGCTCTATTGCAATTGCAGTTATTCGCCGTGGTATGCACAGCCCACACACCAGCACTTTTGCACTCACACGCGCACGCACTCGCAGCAGAAAATCCTGAGCGTCAACAAAATAAATATAGCTTTTGGTTTTAAAATAGGTTTTCACTCGATTCTGTGTTTGGTGTCTCGTCTTGTTTATGTGCATTCGGATGTCGGATGTGTGTACTTGTTTCTCTTTTTTTTATGTTTGTTAGACGCGACGCTGCTGCCCATTCAACATTTCTCCGCCGACGCAGGGCGACACTTTTCAGCCGTTGCAGCTGCACTTGAATGGTAGCCTTGGCCAATTATCTAGTTTGGAATGCAGCCGAAGACATGTTGGCTTTATTTATGTCTGCACTCGCGAAAAAGCGTCCACAAATTAACAATTTTTCGGCCGAGCGACCGCGCACCCAACTTCCGAATTCTGCTTTCTCGATTAGAGTGACCACTTCGCGACAGTGGAAAAATCTTTACAAAGTGTGGTGGGAAAAACACTAAAAAATCCCAAATATGCCGCGACAGCCGACATGTCAAAACGATGTCAAATTACACTTTACATTACATAGCCGGTAAGGAAAAAATGGGCAGCACTGGTCGCTCGAGCTAGCGAATCGATACTATCGATATTACTATCGATATTACTATCAGCAACCAGTGCTGTCCATTATCGCGATGACGAGCGTTTTAATTTGAATTTGTATCGAAGTTATGAAACACTGAAATTATATTTGTTCAACACTGAAATTGTATTTGTTCAACACTGGTATAGATTGTAAGATTGAACAACACTGATTATTTCTGAAAGTTTCGCGAACCGAAAAGTTACAGATTTGTAAGACCTGCGAAAGAATTCCCCCCTGCGTTCAAAATGAGTTCCAAATCCCTTTTCGAGAGCGACGACGATGCCGCCCAGGACAACAAGTTCGCCAGGAAGGCCAAAGAAAGCCCCTTTATGCTAGTGGGTAAGTTTCGCACTCGCACTTATGCATAAGTTTAGTGTGCCACACATGGAAACTTTTGGCTGCAAGCATAAAAAGTGCGTACGTGAGAAATTCGGCCAATCTTGACCTTGACCATGAAGCTTACACGCTGAGGTTAACGACAATCCGCTTCCGTATACGAAATTCGGTGACATAACGGTACATGCATCGCCTGGAAAGGGAATGATGTAACAGTAATTTCCGGTGCCATTGCATCCAACGGCTGCGTGCAGTGGGGGTGGTGGGACAATTAACAGCTGACGTCAACAAGTGTTGCCAAGTAAACTATTTGTTCCTTAAAGTTGTGCTTCCATGTCCACAAACAAATGTATTATTAAGCCGCAGGCACCTATGCCTTTAAATAATTTAAAACAATTGGGGTGTAATGACTTCCTATGCCTTACTTTGGTTGTTTTACCTTCAAATAGCTGTATTAAACCCTTTTATCCATTGCATTGCTTTAAAAAATCTTTATATAACAGGCTTAAGAATCCTAAAATATAAATAGTATTTTGAGCAATCAACGATCTGTACTGTTGGTGTGATTTCGTGCGACATAGTCTGGTTTTTATCAGGTGACGCGAACTAGCAACAACAGAGCTATGAAATGGTGACAAAGTGACACTGATCTTGGGTTCTACTTCTTATTGCAGGCATTGCCGGATTCTTGGCCGCCGGACTGATTGGAGCGTACAAGTACAAGAACCGCGGGACCATGAGCACCAGTGTATTCCTAATGCAGCTGCGTGTGGCCGCCCAGGGAACCGTTGTCGGCTGCTTGACCGCCGGACTGGCCTACAGTATGGCCAAGGAGTACCTCTTCGACAAGGAGCCCAAGGAGAAGTAAGGACACGAGTTCCTACCTAGATAATCTAGCTGTAGTTGTAGTTGATGTCACTCGTCCGCACACAAGAGACCTCGAACCCAATCCCAACTCGAATCTTGGTTTATCCGAACCCTATTTCACGTTACGAAAAAGCTGAATATTTATTTAATCATCGAACCCATTTTATTATTTTTTCTCTCACCATATATCTGATTTTTGTTTCATTTTAGTACCAAGTCACTGACTAACTAAAC